>MU723947.1:153137-220566 GCA_026770625.1 Nicotiana glauca
AAATATTTTAGCCAAATATGACAGTTGAGTGACCGTGCTAGAACCACAAAATTCGGGAGTGCCTAACACCTTCTCCCGGGTTAACAGAATTCCTTACCCAGATTTCTAGTTCGTGATTGTTGAACAGAGTCAAACCCTTCCTCGATTCGGGATTCAACCGATGACTTGGGACACCATAAATCTCTCAAGTGGCGACTCTGAATCTTTTAATAAAAACGAATCCCGTTTTGATTGTCCTTAAATTGGAAAAACTCCTTCATTACTATATTTCTTCCCGAGGTGTAGTAAAAGCCGATAAAGCTTCGGAAAAAGGAGGTGTGACAAATAGGTAGTTGCAATAGGAATAAAATGCGATGACTTGGTCAGCCTATGAACAATGACCTAAATATCATCAAACTTCTTCCGAGTCATCAGAAGTCTAGTAACGAAATCCATGGTAATCCTTTCCCACTTCCACTCGAGAAGCTCAATCCTCTGGAACAAACCACCAGGCCTCTGATGCTCATACTTGACCTACTGACAGTTCAAACATCGAGCCACATATGCAACAATATCCTTCTTCATCCTACGCCACCAATAATGCTACCGCAAGTCCTGTTACATCTTCGTGGCGCCTTGGTGAATAGAATACCGAGAACTATGGGCCTCCGCTAAGATCAACTCTCGAATCCTATTGACATTAGGCACACAAACTCGCCCTTGCAACCTCAAAACACCATCATCATCTAAGGTTACCTTCGTGGCACCTCCACGCTGCACTGTGTCTCTCATGACACATAAATGGGGATCATCAAATTGTCAATCACGGATACGCTCCAATAATGAAGAACGACCGACCGTGCAAGATAATACTCTGCTAGGCTCAGAAATTTCCAACCTCACAAACTGATTGGCCAAGGCCTGAATATCCAAAGCAAGCAGTCTCTGGCTGACCAGAACCTGAGCAAGACTACCCATGCTGGCGGACTTCCTACTCAATGCATCGGCCACCACATTGGCTCTCCCCGGGTGGTACAAAATAGTAACATCATAATCCTTCAATAGCTCCAACCACCTCCGCTGCCTCAAGTTCAACTCCTTCTGCTTGAACAAGTATTGCAGACTCTTGTGATCAGTGTACACCTCACACGTCACACCATATAAGTAATGCCTCCAAATCTTCAAAGCATGAACAATGGCTGGGAACTCTAGATCATGAACCGGATAATTCTTCTCGTGGATATTCAATTGCCTCGAAGCATAAGCAATGACTCTGCCATCCTGCATCAATACCGCACCAAGCCCAATACGGGAAGTTTCACAATAAACTGTATAAGGCCCTGAGCCTGTGGGCAAAACCAATATCGGTGCCGTAGTCAGAGCTGTCTTGAGCTTTTGAAAGCTCTCCTCACACTCGTCTGAGCATCTAAACTGGGAACCCTTCTGGGTCAACCTGGTCATCGGAGCTGCCATGGATGAAAATCCCTCTATGAA
The DNA here is from genome assembly GCA_026770625.1 of Nicotiana glauca. NCBI lineage: Eukaryota > Viridiplantae > Streptophyta > Magnoliopsida > Solanales > Solanaceae > Nicotiana > Nicotiana glauca. Next base: position 154,611 of record MU723947.1, read on the forward strand.
CCGGTGGTAATAACCTGCTAACCCCAAGAAACTTCGAATCTCAGTAGCTGATGTTGGTCGAGGCCTCAATCTTCTTCGGGCCCACCTGAATACCCTCTGTTGATACAACATGACCTATAAATGCAACCGAACTCAACCAGAACTCGCACTTCGAGAACTTAGCATACAACTGACTATCCTTCATAGTCTGAAAAACCACTCTGAGGTGTTGCTCGTGCTCCTCGTGGCTGCGGGGGTATACTAGAATATCATCAATAAAGACTATCACGAATAAGTCCGAGTAAGTTCTGAACACTCGGTTCATCAACTCTATAAATGCTATTGGGGCATTGGTCAACCCAAATGACATGACCAGAAACTCATAATGCCCGTACCGAGTGCGGAATGCTGTCTTAGGGATATCAGACGCCCTAATCTTCAGCTGATGGTAGCCAGATCTCAAATCTATCTTTGAAAATACTTTCGCACCCTGAAGTTGGTCAAACAAATCATCAATCCTCGGCAGTGGATACTTGTTCTTAATCGTCACCTTGTTCAACTGCCGGTAATCAATGCACATGCTCATTGATCCATCCTTTTTCATCACAAATAACACTGGTGCGCCCCAACCGCATTGGCCGCCTCTTAAAAATAAATCTCACTATCGGCTCTCATAGCCATCTGGAGATGGATCGGCTGAATCAATCTATCAATAAACCTCTGCACCCTCTCTCGCTCTGTGGGGAGTATAACAATAGCATGGCGTGCCAAATCATGAACCTTATCTCATACTGGGTGACTGTCATAGAGCCCCGTTGGAGGCGCTCAAACTGCCTGCGAAGTGCCTCCTACTGAGTAACTGGGAGAAACTTCTCCAAAAACAATTCTACGAACTAATCCCATGCCAATGCTGGCGACCATGCTGGTCTAGATAAATAATAGTCCCTCAACCAAGTCTTGGCGAATCCTGCAAGCTGAAAGGTGGCGAAGTCGACCCCACTGGTCTCCATAATACCCATAGTCCTAAGGATCTCATGGCAGCTGAATTAGAAATCCTACGGATCCTCTGATGAAGCACCGCTGAATGTGGTGGTAAAGATCTTGGAGAACCTATCAAGTCTCCACAAAGCATCTGAAGACATTGCCGCTCCATCGCCAGTCTGGGCTGCAATACCTGGCTGAGCTTCCACAGCTGGCTGAACCACTAGGATATGAGCCTGGCGAGCTACCTGCGCCGGAGTACGTGTAGCAGGAGTCTGAACTCCTCCTCCAGCATGAGAAGTGGCTGGTGCTACTGGAAGCAAACCTGCTCTAGTGACGCTTTCCATAAAGCCTGCCAATCTGACTAAAGCGTCCTGAAGATCTGGGGTGACCATGACCCCTACTAGGACCTGAGCTGGGCCCACCGGAGCTGCTGTACATGGAACCTCCTCATCATAGTCAATATGAGCCTCCACCTCTGGGACTGCTGCCCGGGCTGAGCTCTGCCCCTACCTCGGCCTTTAGCACGGCCTCGACCTCTGCTCCTCGCAGGAGCTGCTATTGGGGGCTCGGGCTACTGCGCGGTAGAGGAGGAAGCACGTGTTCTCGCCATCTACGAAATAACATAGTAGAAAGGCAATCAGTATTTGAGAAACAGAATCGCACGACGTCTAACTCCATAGCCTCTAGGGAATAAATACAGACGTCTTCGTACTGATCCCTCAGACTCTACCATGTTTGTCCGTGAATAGCGAGACCTATGTAACCTAGATCTCTGATACCAACTTGTCACGATCCGGATTTCCCACCATTGGGAGTCATGATGGCGCCTACTGTCGGAGCTAGGCAAGCCAAGCATTTAAACATTTCTTGATAACAACCCAGCAATAATAATAATAACGAGTCATTTAAATAAAAGCGGAGGTCTTTAAAACATAGATAACTGGAAACCAAAAATGCGGAAGTCTTAAATATAGGTAAACTAAAACAAATACGGAAACTCAACTTCAGCCTCTACCCAAGACTAGAGTCACTACGTCACGAACATCTATAGAATAGTACATACAGAGTCTGAACAAAGTACAATATTGTTTGCTTCGGTACAAGTGATAACAAACTGAATAAAATAGGAAGGGACTTCGGCCAGCGGACATCGGCTAGGCTACCTCGAAAGTTCCTGGACTAAAGACAACTCCCAATCAACTACTGCTGTGGTCCAAAAGCTGCTCCAGCATCGTGATCTGTGCAAAAGAGCACAGAAGTGTAGCATCAGCACAATCGACCCCATGTGCTGGTAAGTGTCTGGCCTAATCCTGGCGAAGTAGTGGCGAGGCTAGACAGGACTACCAAATCAACCTGTGAAGTTTAATGTATATATATGCAATAAAAGGAAAGGATACCGAAATTAAACAGTTAAGAGGGAGGGAAACATATATAGGGGAGTACAGTCTGGATATAAAGTCAACAATTTAAGTAAGAAATAGGGCAATAACAATAATTAATGAGAGCAGGAAAATCAACAGTTGCATGGCATCAACCTTCGTGCTTTTACTCTCATTCTCACCGAAAGTAATCAAATAAAGTGCACGGCATCACCCTTCATGCTTTCCCTCACATAACTCTCATATCATGGCAAATGATCATTCATGCAATTATATTCGAATCAGAGCACGAAATGTCCCTTCGTGCATAATTAATCAAAACATGACATGGAATGACCCTTCGTGCAAATATAATCAAAACATGGCATGGAATGACCCTTCGTGCAAATCTAATCAAAACATGGAATGGAATGACCCTTCATGCAAATATAACCAAAATATGGTACGAAATGTCCCTTTGTGCAAATATAATCGAAACATGGCACGGAGTGACCCTTCGTGCAATTATAATCAAAATATGGCACGGAATGACCCTTCGTGCAAATATAATCAAAACATGGCACCGAATGACCCTTCGTGCATTATAATCAAAATATGGTACGGAATGACCCTTCGTGCATTATCACTCTTCCTCACCCAAACAGCAACCACAACCAAACAGGGCAAGGGGATAAACAAATAATAAGAAATTTTCCGGCAAGGGAATTACACAATTAACAGCTAAATCCCGGCAAGGGAGAATAATCAATATACTCAATTCATCCCGGCAAGGGATTAATCATAATACTTTCTGTTTCCTTCATTTCTTACCCAATAGTCTTTTTATTGTTCGAGCCAACGCTCCAATGAGTTTACAACTCACAATCAATCCTCATACTCTTCACATTTCATAGGATTCATCAATTAACATGGTAGAGTCATAACAATATCGGAATAAGTACAAATAAGGACCCACGGTCACGCTAGACACCGGTGCATAGATACTCGTCACCATGCTTATACACCGTACTCAATATTTAGCAATTAGCAAAAAATACCCTAATCCTATTCCCTCAAGCCAAAGTTAGATCAAACACTTACCACAAATGCTCCATACTCAACTCAAGCCTCTAGTATAGTTTTACCCTTCGAATTTACCACAAAATCGCTCGAATCTAGTCACAAATTACTTGAAAGTATCAACAAATGCTAATTGAATCAATTTGAATGCATGAAAATGAATTTCCCAAAGGTTCACTCAAAAATTTCCAAAACGCCCCCGGGCCCACGTGGTCAAAACCCGAGGTTCGAACCAAAACTTGGTTACCCATTCCCCCACGAGTTCATATCTATGATTTGTTTTGAAATCGGATCTCAAATTGAGTTCCAAATACCCAATTTTAAGAAAACCTAGGTTCTCCCCAAAATCCTCATTTTCACCCATGAAAAAACTTGATTTTAAGATGAAAACATGATAAATGATGTTAATGATTGAACAAATTAAGTGGAAGTCAACTTACAAATGGATTGGAGAAGGAAGGGTTCTTGAAAAATCGCCAATGGGTGTTTGGGTTTGAGAAATATGAAAAATGGGATTTAAAATTGTCTAAGTATGAAAAATATCGGTTGTAGATGTGGGAAATGCGAACCTGGGTTCGCAAGCAGGCTTGGGAAATTCGAGGTTCTAGTTCGCATTTGCGAACTCAGGCTAAAAGGGCGTGTTTCACATTTGCAACATAATGCGTCACATTTGCGAACACTGGGAAATAAAGGGGACTTCGCATTTTCGAAGGAAATCTCGCAATTGCGAGACTGGGAAGACCTGGGCCTTCTTCGCATTTGCGATGGGCCGTTCGCATTTGCAAATCAGGCTTCGCAATTGCGAAGCCTGCAGGTCTAAAGCACCTAAAACAAAATCTGCAGTTCCAAAGTTTAAAAATGCACACCTATCCAAAACTCACACGAGCCCTCGGGGCTCCAAACCAAACATACACACAACCTCAAAAATATCCTACGAACTTGCTCGTGCGATGAAATCCCCAAAAACATCATATACATAGAATCAAGCCTCAAAACACATGATTTCTTCCAACTTTTTCATCAAACACAAATTTTCATTTTTAAGTCTGAAACACATCAAATAACGTCCGTTTTCAACCAAACTTTACAGATAGTGCTTAAATCATATTTAAGACTTGTACCGGCGTCGGAACCAAAATGCGAGCCCGATACCATAGCCTTCTGATCAGATTTGGTTTCCAATTTCCTTAATTAATTTTAGAAAACAATTTCACACAAAAATTTATTTCTCGGGCTTTGGACCTCGGAATTCGATTCCAGGCACACACCCAAGTCCCATATTTTTCTACCAACCCTACAGGACCGTCGAATTACGGGTCCGGATCCATTTACCCAAAATATTGACCGAAGTCAATATTATGCATATTAATATCAAAATTCACCATTTTTCACACAGAACTCATATATATAAGCTTTCCAGCTATGCGTCCGGACTGCACACGTAAATCGAGGCGACTAAAAGTAAGGTTTTTAAGGCCTCGAAAGTGCAAAAAATAGAGAAAACAGGTGATGACCCTTTGGGTCGTCACATAAAATAAATTAGCAAGTGTTATGCTAAAATAATACAAGTGTGCCACTTTATGGTAAAGTCCATACATGGATTTTGATTTTGAATCGGTCAACAAAGTTCCCTTTCACACTCTGCTGGATTATAAGTCATAAAATAAAAGGTTCTAGCTGTTGAACATGTGCTCAGAAATAAAACAAACACCCTGTCCCAGCATGTATTTTAGGGTAAATCCAACGAAGTATGACTTGAAATAGCTCATTACATAGCACATTATAGAGACAATATAATTTTTGTCATTTTAAATGATATAATACAAAAGATTTAAGTAATATATACAGTTATTTGTGATAATCTCAGCACTAATTCTTATGCACTTGATTTTCAAGTTTGGTAGTGTTTATGATTATAGATGGCTTTTGTTGTATGTATTTATGGCTTCAATGTTAATATTCTATATTCTAATAATAGAGAACTGATATTTTCTCTTTATATTTTGAAAGGTTCATCAGCTGCACTTGAAAGTTAATACTTTTCTATGGATAAATCTTGGATTAAAAAGCCAAGGAACACCACAGAATTTTTATATGGTTTAAATCAGTTTTTAGATTTTACATTTGTTAATGCCATTGTTGGAGATAGAATAAAGTGTCCTTGTCCTAAATGTGGATTCACAAAGTGGCACACTAGAGATGTAGCGCTTGATCATTTTATTTGCAAACCATTCCCTGGCATAAATTGTGGATTTCCCTTCTGAATATTCCTATTTTTGCAGCTGAGAAGAACTTATCAAGAAACCTTTTGGTCATATCTTCCCATGTTATGATTTATCATAAGCTATGAATGCAATGATTCGCGTCATCTTTCAATGAAAAGGGGTATGCCCTTAAGTAGACCACATCTTTTGATACTCCATTGTACTTGAAGATATTAATGATTTCCTCAAAGTCCATCAAGTGAGTTTCATGATCTTTATTCATCTTCCCTTTGAAGATATAGTTATTTTAGATGGTTTGGAACAATCCTTTCTTCAACTCAAAGTTGTTTGCTTCTATGGGTGGAGGTTTGCCACTTGATAGTCTCTGATTGTAGACTGGTTTAGCATAATCACCTAATTATCTCATAGGCATGCCTGCTACATTCTCGAATTGATCTTCAACCAAGGATCGGTTTAGATTGAACCTTCGACCCCTACAATCATTGATTGTGTCCTCAGTAGCTCTAAAGGCTGCCTCAACTGCGATCCGTGCAGCTTCTTGTTATGCTGCATCTCTTGCACCTAAGTCTACTCAGTTAATCTCTATGTTTTCCATGTTATCTTGAGTTGAAGTATTACCTAAGAAATTTTGTGTTAATTCTCTTTCTTTTCTCAGTTGTCGCAAATGTTTCTCCAATTGTGGTCTATAGGGTATCACTTCCTTTGAAAAAGATCAAGTCACACACAAGAGAAATCAAACTTGTATCCTACACACAAGTGAGAAAACGTGTATACAATAAAATAAAATTTGTTCCTGAATTGGTAACAAAAATATTTTAAACATTATTGATTGTCAAGTCGCGACAACATCGCCAAAAGTTGATGATCGCAAAAAAAATCACTAAATTATTGCTTACTAGTCAATGAATTATAGTTAATTATCGTCTCTAGAATTATTGGATATAAACATTAGAATAATCTTTAGTTGATTACTATCCAGGAAAATTAACACTTAATTTCATGATCATAAATTACGATTAACTACAAATAATTAAGCAATGATCAATTGATCATATAAGACAGTAGATGAGCAACAAAGAAATATCAATGAGAGAAATAAGGGTAATTGACTAGACAAATGCAAGATAACGGACTGGAGAACCAATTCTTGAGTTAGTTCACTCTATAATACTATTGATTCTCACTAATTTAATAAATAATAAGATTACTTTTGAATTTAATGTTCTTCCTTCGATTAAACATTAATTTCAGTACTTGATCCAATTAATGTATGGTTATAAGCAATTGCAATGAATAAAATGATGGTTACGGTTTAACGGGTAACTTTTCACGAATATTTTCCTATTTTCTAGTTTGATTAACAATTCAAGAGGCTCTTTTAATTACATATTTAAATCATGAAGTTAAACTAGATCAAAAGATATAAAGAAAGTCATTATCAAGCTCTTCTTTCGAGTAAGAAAAATAAGAAATAAATTTATAATACGAATTAAAACTCCATCAAATGATTCCAACAACTATAAAGAATTGAATACCTAATCAAATAATCAAAACACCGTATCTATTAACACTCTAATGGAAATTACTCCATAACAAAGGAAAAATCATCTCAATAATAATTTATAACAAAGAAAACATCAATGCTAATTATTAAAAAAAAACTCTTGTATTGCACCGATCGTTGTTAGAAATTTTGATAAATTCTTGTGTCTTCTTGCCATAGTTTCTTCAAATCTTTCTTAGGCCAAAAGTCCATTCAAAAATATATTTTTGGTGTATTTAATCCTTGTAGGAATGGGTTAGGATGAAACTATCCTTCCCTAACTGAAACAGGAAAAGACTCTGAGAAACTTGTACAGGCACGCCAGGCCATGTGTCGTGCTTGTGAAGATATCCAGAGAGCAGACTCTTGACATGAGGCCCCTTTTACACAGTCGCATCGCGCCATGCGGTGCCTCATGCGGCGCGGCAGTGTTGTTTTCTCAGAGTAAATCTTTTTGTCCATTTTTTGACATCCGGACTTGGTCCTCGACCCCTAAATATGATCCCGGCATAATTTCTTAGGCTTCTACTAAAACTTCAAAGCTCCAACTTGTTTGATCTAGCTCTATATTAACTTTTTAACATGGAATCATTTTCTGCAAGGTATAAAATACATAATAAATTTAATTCACTACCATTTAAGCTCAACCACACGTAAAATGCAGTAATTATAGTACAATACTATGGTTAAAATACGGGTTCCTAGCCTACCATCAAAAGGATCACATAATAATCAAATAATCTTTAGCAATTCGAAGTTTCAACTTTGCAAGTTTATCAGTATCCAACAAACTAAACAAACTCACGTAAATGAAACAACATCATAGAATGCAATAAAGATTGCATAAATAATAAAACAAGTAGAACATGTGACAATCAAGATGTGCAAGTAAAACAATTAAAAGCAAGTAGAAAAATAAGCACGGAGTTATGGAAGGGATAAAAAATTTAGTACGAGAATAATTAAATGACCAATAACAGTTATGGCGTAGAAGTCAAATAAAATATATAACAATTAAGGCATGGAACAAGATAATTCATGAAATAACGAAAAATATGGAAAACAAATATCTTGACGGCATATACACACCCGTCATCTCACATATACAACATTTTCTCGCATAATCCACACAACACATGATTCAAAATTTCCTAATTCCCTCGATCAAGGTTAGATGTAACACTTACCTCACTCTGCACTCAAAATAAAGATCAATCAACACTTTTCCTCTAGATAGCCTCAAGACCAATCAAATCTAACCATACATAGTTCAGAAAATTTAAAATAAGCTTTAGAAAGTACCCAAGAGTAAAAAAGATTCAATCTTTAATGACTTTGGGAAAAGTCAACAAAAGTCAACCTCTATCTTGGTTGGTCAAAACCCGAGATTTGTACCATAACTCAGTTATCCATTCACCCTCGAGCCTGTTTATGTGATTAGTTTTGAAATATATCCTCAATTTGAGATCTAAATCTCAATTTCTCAAAATCCCAAATTTATACTTAAATCCCTAATTTCTATCATGGAAAAGCATCGGTTAAAGGTTAATGGAATGAAATCGAAGTGACAACCACCTCAAGAGGAGAATGGTAGTTTAGAAAAGCTTATGTATAATTTCATGAATAGTATTTAAGAAAGATTTATACAAAATCAAGAATGTTTATACAAAGTAAAGAAGGACTAATACAAAATACTAAAGCCATTAGGAACCTAACAACACAAGTGAGTCAAATAGTAAGTAAACTTTCAGAAAGCTCATTACGTTATGATGGTGAATATATGAAGGAGATACCACGTGAGAATGAGCCTACCCAAGAGGATGAGCATCCATAGAGTGAACTTTTCACTCTGCAAGAACACTCTGATTCAATTGAGATGACTGAAGATAAGGTTTTGGTTGAGTGTGAAGCAATGGAAGAAGAGTTCAAACCCATATCCACCTTTCTAATTTATAAAACGTTAGTAGAAGAAAACGAAGAACAAATGGTCTTGGACATACCACATGAATATTCTCATGACCTTTCTTTTTTCTTTTCTTATTCTAACGATGATGATATGAATTTTATTATTGGAGATTTACAAGAAGATACATGTATTAATCATATGAAAGAATATAGAAAGAAGTTGAGGATGATCTTAGAAGAATAATTCACCACTCAAAATGAGGCCAAGAATGAGGAAAAAGAGGTGGTGTTGCAGATATCCTCATAAGACTTGGGAATAACGAGCTCCACGAATAATCCCAAGGAGCAAAAATAAGGAATGAATTCAGAATCAGGGGTGGAGTTCATAAGTTCTTGAAAAATAAAAAAATTCAGGGAGTTTCCTTTACCTCTTGCTTTTTACTGTGTGTCATGGGGACATGCCACAATTTAAAGTATGTGGTGGGTGATGTAAATACGTAAACGTGTATTTGTTTTTCTTCTTTGTTTAATAAAAAAATTAGATTTTTCCCAACGATGGATTTCCTCTACTGTCTTCTTGAGGGATTTGAAGTTGAACAAGAAAACGAAACAACAATTAAAAAAGAGAATTTTGAAATCGAAATATATTTTTTTATTTTTTTATTATTTTCTTAGATAGTGTAACAATTTCCCATTGATTTTTCTTTGTACCGCAGTTCTTTTCATAGATTTTTGCTTGAACCAGGTGCAATTAGTTTTTCTTTAATTAGGAATATGGATGTCTTGTGCTATGGTGTTAAAATGGAGACAAATGTTCTCGACTTCATTGTGCCTTCCGAGCGTGAGTGCCTTACTTGTGACGCCTAGGCTCAATTCTTGACTCATGTATTATAGCGCCTTAAATTGTTTGATTTTAACTTTGCTACTACTTTGACTAGAAAGTCGAGATATGTGACCACATTGCCGGTCGTTTTGAGTATTGTTGCTCTGTTCCCCTATTTATTGCTTATTCTATGCTAAATTGTTGTTACGTGACTTGATGGGGTTGTTGTTTTGGGTCTGAGAATGTTTCAGAATGTATTGAGACACTTACTCTCAAGGTTAGAAACTTAAGTTGAGAAGGTTATAGGATGTTGACTTATAAGTAAAAAAACTCCAAAATAGTTTTGATGGTTTTGATAGCTCTGTTGGGTGATTTTGAACTCAAGAGTGTGTACGGATAGTGATTTGGAGGTTTGGAGTTGATTTTGGCTTGAAATGGCGAAAGTTGGAAATTGAGAAGTTTGACCGAGAGTTGACTTTATGATTACTGGGTTTAGATTTTGGTTCTGAAAGTTTGAATAGGTCTGTTGTGTCATTTATGACTTGTGTGAAATACCTGAGGTCGATCAGACTTGATTTGATAAGTTTTGACATCGAATGTACATGTTAGAAATGCATAAGTCCAGTAGGATTGAATTGATGCGTGATTCATGGTTTTAGCATTACATGATGTGATTTGACACTTAGGGTGAGTTTGTATGATGTTTTACGGTTTGTTGGTACGTTTGGTTAAGGTCCCGAGGGCCTCTTATGGATTTCGAGTGGTTCTCGGAGTGGAATTTAACTTAGAGAAATGGTTGAAGTCTGCTAAAGTTTGTCTGACGTTCAGGTATGGTTTTCTTATATACAATCACGTGGGATGGTCCTCGATCACGTAGCCTTGTTTGGGCAGCCGGGATTTTCATTCTGTGCGTTCGCTTGTTAAGGTCTGCGATCATGCAGGTTTGTGAGGCGGTGAATTGTGAACGCTTAGGCTAAGCCGCGTTCATGAAGAGGCAATGAGGCAGGAGTTGGTTACGCGCTTTATTCTTCGCGATCGTGTGAAGAGGGTGGCGATTATCACGCCCCGAACCTGGGGGCCGAGACTGGCACCCGGTGCCTCATCTATCCTTGCGTACCAACTTGCGACTAAGGGACTCTGAACATATAATGTCATACTTTGGCCATGGGCCACATTGACAGACAATTGCAAATACTGACTAAACATCAATATAATGATGGGGCGACAAGGCCATCATAACTACTACAACTAGCAAGTCAATAAAATATACATAAAAAACTCAGTATAATTATTTCGTTGGAAACCTTCGTGGTTGAGCAAAATTTGCCCCTGCTTTGTAGAAACTCACTGACGAATATTGCTTTTGATTCCTTGAAGTTACAACAACAACAACAACAACAACAACAACCCAGTATAATCCCACTTAGTGGGATCTGGGGAGGGTAGTGTGTACGCAGACCTTACCCCTACCCTAGGATAGAGAGGCTGTTTCCAAATAGACCCCCGGCATCCTTCCCTCCAAGAACTTCCCACCTTGCTCTTGGGGAGACTCGAACTCACAACCTCTCGGTTGGAAGTGGGGGTTGTTTACTATCAGAGCAACCCCTCTTGCTTACCATCAGAGCAACCCCTTTTGATTCCTTGAAGTTCTTGGAACGAATCACGTTTTTTTTTGGGTTTGGAAAGGATAAGGTTTCTGCTTCTGATTTTGAACGAGACTTTGCTTATGGATTTTAATGTTGGACAATGATTCTGTTTCAAAAATACAGAATGTGGTTTCTAATATCTTTGGTTTGCTAAGACTTAAATGTGTTAATATGACTAATATAACTAAGACTTGAATGAGTTACACGTTTCCTCCACTAAGCATATATGACCAATTGGTCATATATTTGAATAGTCTGTCTATTGCCACGCGGGGGTGGGTGGAGATTATTAATTTTTACCCATTTATTAGTTAACTTGGTTGTCACATCTCATTTTTTACTACACCCCGGAAGGGGTAATAAAGGAAATATTTTCAATTAAAGGACAATCGAAATGAGATTATTTATTTAAGAATTCAGAGTCGCCACTGAGATTTATGGTGTCCCAAGTCACCGGTTCAAATCCCGAATCGAGAAAAGGGTTGACTCTGTATTACAGTACGCGAACACAGAAATCCGAGTAAGGAATTCTGTTAATCCAGGAGAAGGTGTTAGGCATTCCCGAGTTCCGTGGTTCTAGCACGGTCGCTTTGATCATACTTTGGCTCATTAAAATTGTTTAATTACTGATTTTAGAACCTATGTGCATTTGCCTTTTTAATTAAGAAATTATCTTAAAACAGGTCACGCGTACGTGTACCCGTTTATTTGGCGCGTCAAAAATCATGTCACGCGAACGTATCCACAATTGATAATGCTTTATTATTATTAAGAAAGTTAGTCCAAAGTTGCGCGAACGCATACTCCGATTTTATTTTAGAATTAAATTCGCAATCATATTACGTGAACGTATACATAATTACAATAATAATCTAAGTCGGCCTAAAGCAACTACGAGTATTAATGATTCATGGATGTATTGTGAATAAGTGTAACGTTTAGCTATTATTGTAATTAAAGAGATTGTCTATTAGATTAAAAAAAAACTATCATTCAAGAAGTTGCAAATAAAATAAATTATTCAAAAATAAGAGAAAATAATTGCTACAACGTCAACACAGGGTTCCCCACTTCGATCCATACTCATTTAATTCAAACGCAGCTATCAAAAGTGGACGATATGATTAAAACAACTTTCACAACGTAATGCTTTGCTTGCAAGATTTATGTTAAGTGTATATTGTCATTTTTAATCCAACAAACAAATAAATAAATATATACAAAACCAAAACAAGAGATCCCAGTCTATAACATGCTTAAAGTTATTCCTCAAATTAGCTCGGACCATATTATGTTTAGTTAGTAAGTGTTGCCAACTCAAAAGAGAAAAAAAAAATAACAGCCATCACATGGAGTGTAGGCTCAAGCAAGGATACAATCCTAAAATGCGAAACTTTAAATAACAAGATAATTAATCAAAGTTAACAGAAAAGTAACATGGAGGACATTATTCAATTAAACACAAATTTAAGCACAGAAATATTAATAAAATTTACCAAGTTTATGATACTAAAGGAAACAGGAGAATTACAATAAGAGTAAAAGTGAACCTTTACGTCAAAGACCATGACGTCAACATCCTTTGAAACTTCAAAGACCAAAGTTGACTTCGAAGCAAATCAGTGGCCAAAACTTCTCGCCGGTGACAGAACCTCGACCGGAAACCTTGCTATTTTGATGAACTCTTACGTGCTTGTATGAGAATGGCAGAGATGGGTTTGGGCGATGATTTGGTGGCTATTTTCATGCGGTTTTGGTGGCTGTTCCAGGGATTAAGAATAAGGTGAGAATGGGTGTTTAAGGGAGATTGCTGGCGGGTGGTCGCTGGGCGTTGAGGGTGGTCTCGAGGAGATGGAGAAAAATGGGTCTGTTGGTTTAGTCTTCTAGATTAGTCGAGCAAGAAGCTAAGGGTCATTGGTTTGATTAAGGAGGAGCCATGGTAGGATGCAGCTTCTTCTTTTAGAAGAAGATGGAAACCATGGGGTCTCCTTCGGATAGGGATCTACATTTTTGGACTTCTATCTAAGATAAAATTCAGAGAGAGTCTTTTGAGTATTGCGGCGGATCCGATTTTTTGTGTCTAGGGTGTGTTAGGGTTGTGTAAGGTGAAGATGTGAGGGGTCTCTCTAATTGTTGCTTTTTTTTCTCTCTCCATGTATTTTCCTCTATGTAAATAGGTAGGAGAAATAAATTACCTATTCACAAATATCTCTTCTTATTCATAAATGACATTTTCTATTTACAAATGTCCTTTTCTATTCATAAATACCTTTTTTATTCACAAATACCCCTTCCTATACATAAATATCTCTTCATATTCACAAATGCCCCTTCCTATTCACAAATGCTCCTAACTCATTTTACTAATCTACGCTTAAATCTCTTTCTTTACTCTAATGCACTCCAACCCCCACCACTCTAGAAGTTTTCTAATTAGTTAGATAAGACTCCTTTTTAATTATTATTTTTTCTAAAATAAAACCTAAATTAATTTTTATCCTCAAATTATCCTAAAAAATTAAAGTAATTAATTCTAATAATTATTACAACTAACTAAAAAATAAATTAAAAGAAAATTACCAAAATTCGAAAATTAAAGAGTAAAATGGAACATGAATATTTTTATGATTTTTGTCTATTTTTGTCAAACAACAACTTAATTAATCTAAAAATATAAAATAAAATCCTACATGCAGATGCAATATTTTTTTTATATTTTTATGATTTGAAATAAATGTCAAAGCTAATCCTAATTAATTAAACTAAAAATAAAATTATTTTTGTATTTTCGAAATTATATAAAAATAAGGTACTATTTTTGTATTATTTTTTAAAATTTATGAAAAATACATAAACTAAAATATTTTTTTGTAATTTTTATTTTCTTGTACTAAAATAAAGTAAAAGCATCAAATTTAATTGAAATAGCGCTACTAGGTCTAAATTAAATATTTACATGCTAAAATATGAAAAATTTTGGGGAGGGTCAAAAATCACATGTCTACATGGGTAATGCCCTGTTACACGGTAATTAATCAAGTACCCGCATAATTTAAAAAATTACCACATATTACTTAAAATTTTATTTATTTATAAAATACTTCATGTATGCTTTATATATTATACTGTCGTGATTATATGGTACCTTGCATGGTACTAGTTTATAATTATCGGGTGTTATTGCTCGACCTGTATTTTTATTCCAAATTGGCCACTTTCAGCGAAACTCGTTTTTTATAATTTGTGTACCCTTTATCCTTCAGGACACTTATTTATCGCTTGTTATAAATAACGTAAATACGTTAACGTCAAAATGAGATCATCCCCGAGTCTACATCAATTAACAGTAAACGACGACTTTAACATAAGAAAACCTGAGATGTAACAGCGATCGTGTAGGTGCGAGGAGTCGGTTCTTCGCTTCGAGTGAAGCTTTTCGCGTTCGCGTAGAGTAAATTCTAGGCAGCTTGGTTTTTTACTTCGCGGTCGCGAGGCATTTTCCGCGATCGCGATTAAGGACTTCTGGGTAGAATATTAAATCTAAAAAATGGGGGTTTGAGTTTGTTTCATTGTTTGATTTTGGGAGCTCGGTTTAAGGGGATTCTTGGAGACATTTTCAAGAAAGTGGTTGGGGATAAGTGATTCTACCACGGTTTTGATTAAATTGCATGAATCTGTCCTTGATTTCATCTTTTAGTTAGTGAATTGGTTGAAAAAATTGAGAAAATTTCATAGGCCGAATTTTGTGGATTTGAGCGAGATTTTCATGTCGGATTTGAGTGATTTTGGTATGGTTAGACTTGTGGTTGAATGTGTATTAACATTTTGTAACTTTTATCTCATTCCGAGACATGGGCCCGAGGATTGACTTTTGAGTTGAATTTTTGACTTTTGATTAAAAACTTAGCATTTTCATATGGAATTGATTCCTATAGCTTGATGTTATTGTATTAAATTGTTTTGGCTAGATTTGAGGCATTTGTAGGCCGATTCACGAGGCAAGGGGTTGTTGGAGTAAATATTTATACGGTATAAGGTAAGTAAAACTTCTTAACTTGATTCAGAGGGTATGAATCCCTGAAATTACGTGCTATGTGATTGGTGTTGAAGTGAGACGTATGCTAGGTCATGAGAGTATGGGTGTGCACCATAGTAATTGTAATTTAATAAATTTCGTTGAAATGTGTATTTATCTTATTTGATTATTTATTAATATACCTTATGTGTTAGAGAACTTGACCTGTGATTTATGTTAGAAGTCATGTTTAGGCTATATGCTGGTGCTATTGGGACCCACAATGGTCATTCTTTACTGTTGGGTTAGATGCTTAATTGCATTTATGTACTTAGTCGCATTCATCATTGAATATCATATCTCTACCTATGTTATCATACATTATCACATCATGAATCATTAATTTGGGATGCTTAGCATGAGTGTTGTGAGCCCAAGAGATTTGAGAGATTGATGACTGAGTGAGGCCGATGGCCTATTTGTGAGTGAAATTTATGGTATCGGATTGCATACTGCATCAATATTTATTGATTTATGCCATGATCGACTTATTATAGCGTTTGGGCTGTATCTGCCTCTCCGTAGTCTGCACACTCATAGAGAGCGTAATTCTATTGATTTACGATGAGATTGGTTGTGCGCCACAACAGGAATTATTAGCATTTGGGCTGGATCTGCCTTGTACATTGCTGAGTGATTGAGTGTGATGAGTGAGAATTGAAATAGTCAGGTTGAGTACTCTAAGAATGTGAGTACGTGAGGCATTTATTGTGTTGCATCACATACGACATGTATATTGGCATGTAGATATGGAGATTTCTTATTCCTCATATTATTTCGACTTGACAAACTTTACTTATATTGAGCTTAACTGTTAAACTCAGATGCATGTGTAAATTCATGTACTGTTACCTGCAGATTATGAATTCTCCGAGACTTTATTGTCACATTTTCTATAAATTTCTGTACTGTTAATTATGTATATGGACTTTACTTTTCGAGCTCGTCATTACTTTCAGCCATAGGTTATACTTGTTACTTATTTGAGTTGGTTGTACTCACGCGAGACAATGCACTTCCTATGCAGATTCAGGTATTTTCGGGAATGGAGGTTGCTGGTCTTGGAGTTTCAGTCGTTCAGAGATTATCGAGGTAGCTACCTTGCTGTCCGCAGGCCTTGGCTCTATTTCCCCTTTCTCCCAATTTTACTTATTTAGTTCTACTTTCATAGATAGTGTATTAGACTATGTTATCGCATACATGCTCAGGTACTCAGTGACACCCATATTTTGAAAAATTCTGTATTAAGGTGCGGTATTTTCATCCAGTTTTATGAGAATTTTTCTTAATCATGATTCAATATATTTTGAATTTAAAAATGTTAGTACGTGTGAGTTGTTGGCTTGCCTAGTATCATGATGGCTGCCATCATGACATGTTGTATTTTGGTTCATGACATGATAGATCCAGGCCTGAGTGAGTTATTTGCCAATATGTGTGTGAGGATTTTGCCGATATTCTACGCAAGTCAGTTGATGTCTAGAATTGCACTGTGTTTTCGCAAAGCATAATAGAAGACTTGTAGGAAGTTATATAGGCTTTTCTTTGTTGAGCCAATTAAATGCATGTGATCTGCCTAGTTAACATGTATCTTAGTTAGCGCCGTTGAGCATGTACTCCTATTTCTTTGGCAACCACACTATATGAAAGGCCCATTTGTTAAATTTACCATTCGTTTGAACCTTTTGCCTCTCATGAGTACTAGGAATATTTATGAGCTTGTTGAAAGCTAAATGGAGGTATGGTTAGATTTTGGGTGGAACTATATAAAGGGAGAGAGGTGCACTGCTTTAAAAAAATTATGAGAGCTACGTGTAGGGAATTAAGAAAAAAATCAGAGCTCAGAGAAAAAAAAAAAGAGAAAGAAAAAGTTGGTGTTGTACATATTATAAAGAAAATTTTTCCTTGCTAGTGGTAAATCTTGCTTTATTTGTGCTTAAAGAAATTGAGAGCTTGGTGCTAATATGATGTGAAGGTTGGGATTTGATTCAACATAAGTTTGGGATTTTAATTGGTAAAATTGTATGTATTAAAGTGCTCAAGGAGGTATAGTCACTATTATTCAAATTGTATCCTACCCGTCACGCAGCTAATATTACTATCAAATTAAAATCCTACTTGATCTATGGTTGAATGAGCTCAATTAGAAGATTGTTACACTATGGACAAGAATATGTACGTCTTCTATGTATGAATTTTTATTCTGAGAATGATTGAACTCTTTCTATCTTGAGTTCTTATTTGTTCTTGAATTTTATTGTTTGTGGAGATATTCGCTGTCATTTGTGTGAGAACATATGATTTGCGAAGGAAAGGCAAAGTCTTTGACCTATGTATTATAGTAAGTGAGCGAATTTGAAAATAATTGATGCTTTTGAGTCGAGTCATGAGGCTAGAATGTTATGGCACGGTGCTTTGTATATTTTATAATTCTTGCCATGATGAGTTAGGAGAGTTGCTTGAAAGGTCTTCCTTGTTTGAAGCATAGTTTGATTGTTTAAGGACAAGCAATGGTTTAAGTGTGGGTTATTGAAGGTAGGCTAAAAATACGAGTTTTTGGCTACTTTGCACCTATTATTTGCTACACTATAATTGTATTTAAGCTAAAGTATGAACAATTTAAACTCATTACATACACTCTTTTGTGTAGGTTGAGATTACGCGCTAAAACGAGTTTTTGGAGCTAAATGTAATAAAAACACAACTTTGAAGTTTGAGTAAAGCTCTAAAATTAAATCGGGATTGAGTTTGAGGGTAGAGGATTAATTATGCATAGGAAAAATTAATGAAGAAAATACAAGAGGAAGGCAGCAAAGCTGCCACGTCGCAAGACACCCTGAAGCATTTTTCGGATTTGCAATTGTGTAAAAGAAGTTAAGAAATTAATCCCTCTAAAAGGGGCCACTGACACGTTGTGTCAGGCCAATTTTGGCTTTGGGAAAGCAAAAAGTCAAAGGCAATAGCATAGTCACTTATGCTTAGTCCCTTGTAATGTGGAAAAGTACCTACTAAGCCATTTGTTCTTCAGGTATAAAGGAAACAATGGCTTCTGAAGAATCACATTAACGCGACGCAAAACGGGTCAACTAGTGCGGCGCGCTTGTGTAAGTTTCGCCCAATTAATCCCATTTCAGCTCAAAGAGAGTATTTTTATCCAGATCCGCCCATATCGTTATACATATAAAGGGGGTTCAACCTAGGAGAGTTTGAGAGAGCTACCGCGGCTTGAAGACAGGAGATTACATCAAATCTCTTGCCAACGTTAATCGGTGCAAAACGAGTATGTATAAGGAAGAACTGGAGGGTCCGATTTTCCGTCATCAAGGTGTTTCGGAAGATCGCCTCGAAGCCTCGAGGCTGCAAAGATGCACTCGAGTTCTCTTCCTCGGAGCTCATCCACACCCGTCCTGAAGAGAATATCGGTCGAGGCTAGAGTAAAAATGGGAGTTCCCAAGACACGCGGCTAAGTATGACAAGGCCTAACCGGCCTACCTTGAACCTAGATTAGGGTATCGCATCTAGCTATCCCATCTCCATATCTTTACAATTAATGTATGTCGTACCATATATGGTTTCCTCCTCTACATAAAGGAGATTTTTACTTTTTTTTGAGGGACTAATGTTGCTCCAACTATTCTACACGAAATATATGATAACTCTCTCTCCCTAACATACTCTCTCGATATTGTTGCTCTTGCTTACTATCTTCATACATGTTCCTCATTTATCGCTTATCATTGGCCATATAGAGCCTCGTATAATTATATTGCGACTGTTAGCGCTTCCTCGACTGCCCCTAATAGCTCGAGCCAGAGCTCGGGAATCGACTTCGATGCTCCAATTCGACTAGCTTGAGGCCCTGAACGGCTAACTTATCTGTTCGATTATAACTACATTTTAGCTCGCATCTCGTCCTTAAACTTCACACACATAGCATCGACCGCTCCACGACTAGCATAAAAATAGATCACGTATTTTTAGAGTCTCATCAATAAATATAATTGTTATTACCATTTTCACGTTAAACAGTTTGGCGCTCATTGTGGGGCAAAAAATAATAGTGATTATTTTCTTGCTAGTTTCAGTACACAACGCAAGCTATCTTTCATATTTTTTCTTGTCCAAGATCTTCGATTTCAAGTCAAAATGTTTGGCTCAGTTAACAGAGTTGAGAACAACAACCTTGAAAATCTCGGAGAAAATGGTGTGGTTGTTCCAATTGCTGGTGCGTCGCTACAGAACCTCGATAACGCAACTGGACCGGTTCCAGCGGACGTGGGTTCGCGAGACACAGAAGAGGTCGATGAAACCTCACACACCGACAGAAGCATACAACAAGATGACCAACAAAAAGCCCAAAAAACCCCAGTTTGGGAAGAAAGGGAAGTTAGCCTTCATATTATTTTTAAAATATTGCAGGCACAATAGTAGGACCGGGAGCTACTCCCCTAGCCAAACAGCTACTAGAAGACAGGACAAACGCCCTAAGACGTAAGCCGTCTCGCAACGACCGACTAGTCAACAGAGGGGAAAATCCTTGGGGATTCATTAACAGAGCTAGATTTGACAAAAACATGAGGCCACCAGGGGCACCACGCACATTAGAATACAACTTGAATTTTAATGTTTCCGACATCGTGTTTGCCATCGGCAAAATCAAGGATACCAGATGGGCAAGGCCTGTACAATCGGATCTTTCCCAAAGGAATCATAACTTGGTATGTGAATTTCACAACACACATGGCCACAGAACCAAGGATTGTCACCAGCTACGTGAGGAAGTAGCCATGTTACTCCGTAAAGGTCATCTCAGAGAATGCTTGAGTGAACGAGACAAAAATCAGTTCCGAGAAAGAGAGGCGGCCAAGAAGAACGAAGCAAACGAGCCACGACATATTATCCACATGATATTGGGGGCGTCGACGCTCCCCACGAACCCATTATGAGAAGGACAAAAATATCCATCACCAGAGAAAAGTGAACCCGAGGATACTTACACAAAGATTCCCTCACATTCAGTGAGCAGGACTCCTAGACCTTGTCCCTACCAAATGACGACACATTGGTAATCTCTTTTCTCGTAAATACATTTCAAATAAAACGTGTACTTGTGGATACAGGTAGCTTGTCCAACATTATTAGGTCGAAGGTAATAGAGCAGCTGGGACTGCTAGACCAAATTGTGCCTGCCACTAGAGTCCTCAACGGATTCAACATGGCAAGTGAAATAATGAAAGGAGAGATCACTCTCCTGGTTCGCGTGGTTGGCACGACCCAAAATGTCAAACTCCATGTCATCGAAGGATACATGAGCTACAACGCATTGTTCGGATGACCGTGGATACACTGCATGAGAGCAGTACCGTCGACCCTCCACCAGATGATGAAATTCCCAACAAAAGATGGGATTAAAACCATCCACGGGGAGCAGCACGTGGCAAGGGAAATGTTCGCATTGCACGACGTGGAAACGACACCAATATCTCCACTCTCAAGAGAGCCTAACAATAATCAAACTACATCTTCAGCTAAACCTGATTAAACACAGCGGAGGACCGTACCGAGTCGTCATTACAAACAACAGGGGCACCAGACCTCGAAAAGTCGCCAAGCGCATCCCACGATAAGGTATAACCATCTTCGTTTTCATTTTATACTTTATACTAAAACTTTATGAAGGCATCCGATCAAAGATTTCAAAAGTGCTAACCCAGCCCGACGACCTTAATATTTTAAAAACATATGTTGCACTCTCTTCCTTCGACTAAGCTTTTGTCTCGAAGAGGGTTTTGCCATCAAGGTTTTTTATGAGGCAACACCTATATGCTACCTAAGGGGAATCCAACAATTCTTCAAGGCTTCTTTTGCTATTAATCACGAGTGCTGAAGGACATCCTCTCGGAAGATCATACACCTAGAAGAGCCAAGAAATGCCAATAAGGTCACAATGGGAGAATGATGAACCGTTTCTGCACAGCCGAGCTCTCGATGGTGGAGGCACATGTACTGGTGCCAAATAAGCATAGATTAGTTTACGGAAACATGACTCATGCTCCAAAGAAAACCCATCATTTTCGCAAGAACGATTCCTTCATAAAAAAAATGTCCCAAATACTCGGAGACTGGCGCAAAAAAACTCAAAAAACGCACGACCCCTGGGTCGGGATCTCCAAAGTCGTAACCCCTCAATGTGGCAATTCCGAGCTCACGAATAATGGCTCTCAAGCCAACATGAACTCGATGACTCAGATACTGTTGCCAATCGCTATTCAACAAAAAAACCCAGGCTATAAGACCCCGAGCGACAGACTCGGTCTCGTAAGACTTACATAAGGCAACAACAAAAACTGTAAGACCTCAAGCATGACATGAATCATACTTATAGCAAGTATCACCAAAAATGGTAAAACCTTAAGCAATGCGTGAATAATACATGTACCAAGTATCAACAAACTGTAAGACCTCAAAGGCATGAAAATTTGGTAAGACCTTACTACAGGCATAAAATCCCGAAGTTTAGGCTATATATCGCATTTGTAAGATTTATAAAAAAGCATACCCTCGATATAGACACCTAAACTACAATACGCAGGACCAAAAATGGCTCTGGCCAGACACAAATAACTATGGTCATACGGTTGCACCAGCCAAATTAACCCAACTCGGGGACGCCCGACCGTTGCCAAAAAATCATAGGCCATTACTTCGAATCTACTTTGAAAAGAAAAAGTTAAGTAGGCGACCCTCTACAGGAAAAAGAACTTCGACCATGTCAGCTCCAAATCACGAGGCTTCGAGCTACTTAGCTTATGAGCCAAACCTTACGAGGTACTCGAACATAGCCACAAACGACTTGAAATTGAGGTTTTTCCCAAACTGATGATAGGACAGGCAAAATCATTGCAAAAGTCCTTAACGAAAGGAAAATAAAGTTTACATATGCCTAAGGGCAAAGCGTAAGAGCCATTGTCGCCAGCCTAACGAGCATCTGGGCCGAACACATGCCTAAGGGCAATACATACAAGCCATTGTCGCTAACCTAACGAGACTCAAGGCCACATATATGCCTAAGGGAAAAACATAAGAGCCGTTGTCGCCCACCCATTCAAATGTAAAACTTTAGGGTCAAATGAGCTCGAGTCATAACCCGACTTAGAGATTGAACCCAAAAGAGATAAAGTGTAAGAGCCATTGTCGCTAGCCTAATGAGCCTCAAGACCGCATATATGCCTAAGGGCAAAATGTAAGAGCCGTTGTCATCCCCCATTCAAATGTAAAACTTTAGGGTCAAATGAGCTCGAGTTATAACCCGACTTGGAGACTGAACCCAAAAGAGATAAAGCACAAGAGCCATTGTCGCCAGCCCATTGAGCCTCAGGGCCACACACATGTCTAAGGGCTCATGTTTTTGGCTACTCAACCTCCTCTCTGAATTCGGCCTCTCTGAAGTCTTCTTGGTTTCCCCACTAAACGTTTGTCCTATTTTGAGATAATCACATCTGTGCTATATGTTTTCTACTGAGTTACCTTTTTTTAGCCTAGAATTATGCTGCTATTTTCTAAAACTTCTCAGAGTACTGTGTCTTTTATATCTCTACTATGATTTTTCAAAAGTATGTTTCCATACTAATTTCTATATACTTATTGCCTTCTTTTACTTTTGGAATTCGTCCTTCAGTCAAACTTTCTACTTTCTGTCCAACTTTCGGAAACCTATCTTCGACATTCTTACTTTTAGAATTCTCATTTTTTTAGACCTTCAATGTGTTTGAGACGTGTTGATTATATGCCTATCTATGGAGGGGTATTTGAGCCTTTTACATGCCCTTTATATGATTCCTTTACGTGTAGTCCTATTTGTATGTCGCTTAGCATTTTGACCTTTAAAACTAAGGGTAGCATTTTGATCTTTAAAACTAAGAGTTCAGCCTAGTCCTTACCTTATAGGAATAGCAGTCCTAAATACCCTCTAGGACCTATAGGACGGGACGGGTAATAGCACGCAATAAGCACTCGTGACCAATCCACACGTTTAAATAACCTTTACGGGGCAGGAAGGGTAGAATATGGAGATGATGACCGGTGCGCTAATATCATAGGCGACCCCTCTCTTGAGGAGTGTATGCGGGGTATTGTACCGATGTGATCCATATTGTATTTAAACCTAGGACCCCCTTTCCTTTTCTTTATTTGTATAATGTTCTTCTTAAATTTATGTTTTCTTCCAATTAATCCTTCTCTTTTAAAATCATTTATATCCTTTCTTTCCTTTCTAAATTTATTTTTTACTTATTTGTAACTACTATGTGCAAACCTTACTTGTTCCCTTCTATTTTAAAGTCACAATTAAGCATGGCCGGGAACTACACTAGTGGATCTTGAGGGGTGCCTAACACCTTCCCCCTCGAGATAATCTCAAGCCCTTGCCCGATCTCCGATTTTCTTTCAAAAATCTTCTTCTTTTTCTTTAAAGTGTCTTAATGCACTATAATCATTAGGTGGCGACTCTTCAAATTCCATAACCCGATTCCTCAAAAGGGAATAAGAGTTGTTTTGTCCATAATGTCATAAATCTGATTTTTTTCTTTTAGAAGGGGGAAAAAGGGGGCGTCGACACCTGGTGCACTACACCCTCTTTGATTTCCTTGGGTGAAGTGACATATTTGGCCGGTAGCTCGCATGACCCAACGTCCTAAGAAGTGGACTTAAAGTGGCCATGCAAGCAAGGCCGATGCCCACCGAGCCTTCCACCGGGCTATGGAATTTTTAATATATTTTTGCTCCTCTCACTTTCTTCTTCCTCTTCTCCTCTGAGGTGCTACTTTGAGGGACTAGGATGAAACCGTTGAGTAAGTGCTGCTTGAGTATGTTCCTAGGAGAATAGGCTAGGCTCTAGGATTTTGCCATATGTATACCTTTTCAATTCTTTATTTTCGTGTAAGGACGCCTCGCGAGCCTTTGTAATCATATGTAAGGACCCTCGTGGGCTGCTGTAATCGAATGTTCATGAATACAAAGACGTTTTTTCAATTTTTTCTTCTATGCTTACTATAATCCCTTTTATTTAAGTTTATAGAGGTTCTGAATACATAAATTTGTTAGTTACTACCTATATTGTACCTAGATGTGAGTATCTTTTCTGGTATTTGGTTGATCAAAATGACTCATCACGGAACCCTCTACCGTTCCTCAGCCCAAGCCCGAATTGGTCTGATAAAATTTTATCGTCTGGACCTTTACTTTAAGTTGTATTAAAATAATACCTCGAGCCTTAAAATTGTGATTTATCAGTTAGATCTTACGGTAAACATTGAGGGGAAATTAGCTCGGGGGCGTGATGATAGGGACTACTTCTAAACTTTCGAGGGTAGTCCCCAAGTGAGGATTAACTTGAGGCATTTGGAAACTTGCCATGAACATAATGAGTATAACCTTAAGGCATTGTGGATAGGTTCTGGGTAAGGGGCTCTCCGAGTTTAGGCGATATCCTGAGGCCAAGCCCTTACCAATAGATTTTTGAGGCTTTATCTCTCTAAAACCTAACTTCTTTTTTATGGAGGTCCTCGAAGTCGGGTACCACCTCGGGACTGGCGATGACACATCAGCTTCCTCGAGCCCGACTTCTTTTCTATGGAGATCGTCAAGGTTGGGTACCACCTCGGGACTGACAATGATATCGTCGGCTTCCTGGAGCTTGACTTCTTTTTTATGAAGATCCTTGTGGTCGGGTACCACCTTGAAATTCAGGGTGCTGTCGGTCTTTTAGGTAGGTGGGTCATCATAACCTTCTCCATATATAGGGTCTTTTGAGACCCTTTGGATATCCCATTATTTCAAGTGGTTACTTTTCCCTTTCTGTGTTGAACCTTACGTTACTTCAGTGCCAACGTACTTGTGCAAATTTATGCTCTAGCTCTTCAATTTTGCCATCACCATGACAACCACATCAGGTTCTGTCCGACAAGGGGGGAGAGTTTTGCCTCCGGTGCCCGGGACCAACAAGAGTGTTCCTCGAAGATTGGTTCTTTGATAAGAGAAGAACACCATGGGTTAGTGAGAAAGGACTGTGGCTAGGGGGAGAAAGTAGTGTTGTAGACACTTTCCTCGGATGATGGCATCATGGATCGTGTCGATGGATTCTTGAACGTGTACACGTATCCCTTAAGACTGGGCCCCCCATTGATAGGGTTGTGCTAGATTTCTATTTGAAGTACCAGGTTACCTTGACGCACATCCACCTGTCAACTTGGCGAACAGTGTTGATGATGAGATTTTTTACGGAGAAGACGATGCCTGAATTCATGCTCAACCATCTCATTAGGCTGTACGGGCCGTTTCACAATCAAGATCTGCTAACCTTTTGGTGTCGGTCGACCACGCCCTTCGTTATTGACAATGAGGAAGATAGAGATCGTGAATGGATGCGTTGGTTCGTCCAGGTCTGGATTGCCGACGTCATTCCTGTGGAACTTATTCCATTCCCTGAGGAATGAAATTATACACATAAGTGGTACATCCCTTGCCTTTTCTGTTTTCCTTGTGGCGAAGGCTGATATCGTGATTGTGCCATTTTTATTCTTCTACAGCGGTTGCATGGGTGCCATATGATGTTCTCTATCTGTCGTATTGGGTTTTAAAGTTGGTGATCCAGAGCGGTTTCACGTTAATCTTTTAGTTGTAGGAATCTGAGAGCCTTCCAAGGCTAGGCTATGCTCCTTTGAGGTGGGGGAAGGGTCGTTAGCCTCCGAGCTAAAGAATGAAAACAATAAGTGGGAGATGTCTTTACAGGATGATGGCACTCAAAACAAGGCATGGCTAGACTTTCCAGAGCAGAAGCATCATCCGAGCCTGCAGTGCCCATGGTTCCCGGTTCTAGAGAGGTAGTTTCTTCGTTGCTACCGCCTTCTTGTCCCTTTGATAGTGCTTTGAGGGTTACTAGAAACTCGAGGTTTCCTACTTCGAGCGACCGTGTCTCGACCATAGCCAATTCTTTTAGAGCTGAGGGAGCTTGGTTAATGGATGCACGTTCGGCCTTCGAGGAACCCCAGCGACTTCATTTCATGGTAAGTTTCGACATTAGGATTTTTGAATCTCGTGCCTTGCCTTTCTTATTGGGTTTTCCTTTGCAGGCCTCTGACAGGCTTAAGTCTGAGTTGCTCCGTCATGGAACTAGGCTACGAAAAGCTCTGGAAGAGGATAGATCCCTTAACATCCTTTGCGAGGAAAACGAAGTTGAGCTAGCACACTTACTATATGAGTCGTGCTGGAGCTTGAATTACGAGAGATACTTGATGTAGCAGGTAGTTTTTCGTCGCGGGTGATTATGCATTCCGCCTTTTAGCTTCTAAGTCTAACACTTTGCCTATCCCAGCTGTAGAAAAAGACGGAAGCCCTAAAACATCTTCGGGATTAAGCTGACCGAGTCAAGAGTGACAATGAGGAGCTAAGAGCTCGTTCAGAGGTTCAAGATTCAGAGGAAAAGGGTGCCTTGGATAAAGTTCTTGCCTTCAAGGTTCAACTCCGTTTAGCTTGTGATAACGCTTTAGTTCAAGCGGATACGATCACGAAGCCCAAATCTGAGCTTTCGAAGGTCAGGGCTGAGATCGTTGATGCCCGGATCGGAGCATTACTAAGCCAAAATAAGGCTGATCAGGAGATGGCAATTTATTTAGAAGACGCTACTGATGCTCAAGCTGATTTGAGAATGATCCTTGATCATGAAGAGAGGATCAAAGAACATACTCATGGCAAGTATCCAGGAAAGATTCTCGAGGAGATCTGTGCTAGATGTACTGTTCTGTTAGTATAGTTGGCGCAAGCAAGGGCGGAAGAGCGTGATGCTCGGTTACTTCTTTCTGGCACTAAGAAAAGTGAAGATGAGGCCGACAGGCAGTAGCTCCCGGGGGAGGGCATACATTTTGCTATTTTATGTGTAGGATTTTCGGAGCATGTTTGTAGAAGGAGATTGTGTTTTTTGCATATGCGTATAAAATAGAACCTTGTGGCTTTGCTTCTTCTGTACCCCTTTTTGTCTCAAATTTGGCCAGGTGAACTAGTCTCGGAGTTGGTGAGAATCCTTAGATTCTTGATATGGCCCTAGGACTCATTAGGCCGGTTCGTGGGTTCTTACATGCTTGGTCGATGCGACCTTTAGTATAAGCTGGCGTTTGAGCTCTTATGCTTTTGTTCAACTGCTTTGGGTTTTAGTCTTTGAGTTGGGTTTCGAGTCTCAAGTTTTTATATTTGTATGGGCTGGCGAAGATGGCTCTTATGCCTTCGATCGAAATGATCTTTTGTTTGTGGCCTTGAGGCTCATCAGGCTGGCGACAATGGCTCTTACTCTTTGACTTTAGGCATGTGTAGTTAACTATTTTAGGTTCAGTCTCTGAGTCGGGTTTTATCTTGAGCTCAATCGGCCCTTAAATTTTTATGTTTGTGTGAGATAACGACAATGGCTCTTACGCTTTGCCAATAGGCATATGTACTTAACTATTTTTGGTTCAGTCTCCCAGTCAAGTTTCGGCTCGAGCTCAATCGACCCTCAAGTTTTCAGATTTGTGTGAGCTGGCAAAAATGGCTCTTACCCTTTGGGCCGATGTGGCCTTTTATGTGGGCTGGCGACAATGGCTCTTACGCCTTGGGTTAGAGCAACCTCTTATTGGCTTTATTTTTCCCTTGTTAAGGATATTTTGAGATAATTTTTGCCTGACTCTTCAACGGTTCGGGAAGAACGTCGATTATAAGCCATTTTGCGGCGATGTTCCAGCACCTCGGGAGGTTTGGCTTGGAGGCTAAGTAGCTTGAAGCCTGTGATTTGGAGATGAAATGGTCGAAGCTCTTTTACCTATGCCGAGGTTAGCCTATTTAACTGGTTCTTTCTTAAGTAGATTTGAAGTAATTGAAGGCATATGCTTTTATAGCGATGGTCGGGCGTCCCTGAGTCGAGTTAGTTTGGTTGGTACAGCCGTATAACCATAGTCATTTGTGTTTGGCCGGAGCTATTTTTGTTTTGAGTGAAGTAGTTTAGGTTTCTATATCGATTGTATGCCCTTTTAGGGGTCTTACAAGTTCGATATATAGCCTAAACTTCGGGATCGAGTTTATGCTTGTAGTAAGGGCTTACAAATTTTTCATGCCTTTGAGGTCTTATAGTTTTGTATGCTTGGTACAAGTATTGTTCTTGCCTTGCTTGAGTTCTTACAAATATTGTTGTTGCCTTATGTAGGTCTTACAACACCGAGTCTACCCGCTCGGGGTCTTTTGGCCTCTGGTTTTTAAATGAATGGCGATTGGCGATAGTCCCCGAGTCATCGAGTGTACCTTGACTCGGAAGCGTCACTTGTAGACTTTGTATTACCTTATTGAGGGCTTATAATTTGGAGATCTCGACCTTGAGATCGTGCATTTTTTGAGATTTTGACGCCAGTCCCCGAGTATTTCGGGCACTTTCAGCTTTGCAGATGTTTCATGATTTTCATGTTGCCTTGTTGAGTGCTTATGAGTTGGGAGTCCTGACCCGGAGGTCGTTCATGTGTTGAATTATCGACGCCAATCCCCGAGTGTTCGGGATGTTTTGATGGAGGATTTGTTTTTGTGAGAATGTTGAGTTTCCTTTGCAGTATGAGTTGCTTCGATGAAGGTATTCTTTGATTACATGATACAAGAACATATGTCTTCGCCATCGGGGGCCTGACTATACGAATACGATTAATTTGACCTTTTGTTCTGGTGCATCATTTCCCTAATTGGGCCTCATTTTGCGTTTCTAGGCTTTTCCGAGTGGATGACCTTCCGGGGGGGATGTCCCCTAGTATTTGGAGTTGATTGCAAAAGAAGCCTTGAACACTTGTTGGGTCTTCCTTAGGAAGCATATAGTTGTTGCCTCGTTAAAACCCGTGTTGGGATAAAAACTCGGTCGAAGCAAAAAAATGCAACGGATGTTTTAAAATCTTAAGGTCTTCGATCTGGGTTAGCGCTTTTACTGCTTCGATTGGGCGCCAATATGAGGGTTAGTATGAAATATAAAATAAAAATGGAGACGGTTATACCTTAGTGTGGGATGTGCCGGCGATGTTCCGAGGTTTGAGATGTCCTAGTAGCTTGTGATGAGGTTGCGGTACGATCCTTTGCATTGTTTAATCGGGCATAATCGAAGATGTAGTTTGACTACACTTCGGCCCTTTTTGTGAGTGGAGGTATTGGTGCTGGTGGAGCATCGTGCCCGACGAACATTTCCCTCGCTGCATGTTATTCCCCGTAGACGATTTTAATCCCATCCTTTGCAATGAATTTCATCATTCGGTAGAGGGTTGATGGTACGGCTCTCATGCGGTGTATCCATGGTCTCCCTAACAAGGCGTCGTACCTCATGTCTCCTTCAATGACAAGGAATTTAACATTCTGGGTCGTGTCGGCCATGTTGGCCGGGAGGGTGATTTCTCATTTTGTTGTTTCAGTTGCCATGTTAAATCTGTTGAGGACTCGAGTGGCGGGCACGACCTGATAATGTGTACTGAGCTACCTGGATCCACGAGTACACATTTTACTTGAAATTTATTTACGATGAAAGATATTACTAGTGCATCATTCTGAGGTTAAGACAAGGTCTCAGTATCTTATTCGCTGAACTTGAGGGCATCCTCGGGTAGGTACCCCCAGGTTTGCTTTTCTGTAGTGATGGATATTTTTATCCTTCCTATCACGGGTTCTTGCGGGGAATCAATGCCTCCCAAGATCATGTGGATGACATATTCTAGCTCGTTCATTTCGTTCTTCTTGGCTGTCTCCCTTTCTCGGAACTATTTTTTGGCCCGATCACTTAGGAATTCCCGAAGATGACCCTTGTTGAGTAGTATGGCTACTTCCTCACGGAGCTGGTGGCAATCCTCGATCCTATGGCCATGTGTGTTGTAGAATTTTCACACTAGGTTATGGTTCATTTGCGAAGTATCCGATTGCATGGCATGTGCCACTTGACGTCTTTAATTTTGCTGATGGCGAAGACAATATCCAATATATCGACATTGAAGTTGCATTCTGACAGGCGAGGCGCCTCTACTGGTCCTGTGTTCCTATCAAATTTGACTCGGTTGATGAGTACCCTAGGATTCTATGCTCGATATATCCTTAGGTCGTTTCGAGGTGGGTTACGCCTCAGGGAGTTCCTTCTATCTTCGGTGTATGGCTTATATCTTTCTTTATTTGGCTTTGGCTCCTTCGTCTGGAGCCTGCTTGTGTATACCGAGCCCGAGAGGGCTCCCAGCTGATCGTCCTCAACCTTGATTTTTGACTGGTATTGATTATGAACGTCTGACCAAGTCATGGTGGGATATTTGACCAGGTTCTCTTTCAGCTACTTCGAAGCTACCGAGCTTCGCTCATTCGGACCTTGAGTGAAGGCATGTACTGCCCAGTCGTCGGAGATCGGTAGTAGTTCCATTCTTTCCATTTGAAAGAGAGATATAAATTTTTGCAGGATCTCGTTCTCCTTCTGCTTGATTTTGAAGACGTCGGATTTCCTGGTGGCCACCTTGATGGCCCCGGCATGCACCTTTATGAAGAAATTTGTCAAAATGGAAAATGAGTCTATGGACTTTGTGCGGCCAAGTTATGATACCACAACATCGCCCTTTTACAAAGTGTTTGTCAAAAAAATTTAACCAGGACAGACTAGATATCGTCGTCCTTCATGTCGTTTCCCTTTACTGCACAAGTGTACGCGGTAATATGCTCATTAGGGTCTGAGGCACCATTGTATTTCGGAAGCTCCGAAATTCATAACTTCTTCGGAATGGGTTTCGGGGCTGCTTACTATGGAAACAGCTTCTAAACAAACTTCTTCGATTCCACACCCTTCAAAATCGGGGGCGCTTCCAAAATTTGGTCGACCCTAGAGTTGTAAGTCTCGACCTTCTTATCGTTGGCTTCTATCATTTTTTCGCTCGACCGATCCTTCTAGTGAGGTCCTCGAGCAGCTTTACGATGGCGGGATCGGCTATCGACCCATTATTGCTTGACCGCTACAATACCTATTTGGCCAGGAGAGCTATACCCGGTGCTACTGTGCTAGGCATTTTCTGGTGACTTTGCAACTGAGCAATAGCCACCTGTTGTGCCTGCAACATTTCAAAACTAACATGAAGGTTAACTTCCCACTCTTCCCGAAATGGGGTATTTTGGGCTTCCTGTTGGTCGCCTTGGTGTATGCTCCTGCTAGTGTGGGAGCTTATTTCAACGTGTCGAGCGTCCTATCAGACTTCGTCCACCGGAATCGGTCCTGGCACGTTCTCAATATTTTTTGGTGGCTCACCAACACCTAGAACATCCACACCATTTTCTCTGTGGTTCTCAATATTGTTTTTAATTGAATAAGACATTATGGCCTGAAATCAAAGATCTTTGGAAAAGAAAAAGCGTGAAAGATAACTTGTGTATGAAACCATCAAGAAAATAATCACTATTATTTTTAGCCCCACGGTGGGTGCCAAACTGCTTACCGTGAAAATGGTAATAACAATTAAATTTGTTGATGGGACTCTAAAAATCTGTGATCTATTTTTATGCTAGTTGTTTAAGCTGATGATGCTATGTGTATGAAGTTTAGAGACGAAATCAGAGGTAAAGATAAGGCAATAATCAAACTGAGAGGTTGATTAATTGGGGCCTCGAGCGTGTTGATTCGAGGCCTCAAAGTTGATTCCAGGGCTCGTCTATGAGCTATCGACGGTGATCGGGTAGGGCTAATAGTTATAATAAAATCATTGAAGGCTCTTTATGGCCAATGATGAGAAATAATTGATGAACAAATAGTAAGATAATAAATAAAAGCAATAATAACAAGAAGGTATGTTAGAAAGAAAAGAGAGTGTTCTTTATATTTCGTGTAGAGTAACTAGTGCAATAGAGAGGGTTACATTATGTTAGGGATCCCCTTTATATAGGAGGGGAATCCCATCATAAAGAAAAATGCATTAAGTACAAAGATATGGAGATGGGACGGCTGAATGACACCCTGATTCGAGTTCAGAGTAGGTTGTTAGGCTTCATCAGTCTTAGCCATGTGCCTTAGGAACTCCCCGCCTTCATCATAGTTGTGGTCATCACTATCCTGAGGTTGAGTGTGGATGACCCCCGATGGGGTTCTAGGCTGTGGCCTCGAGACTTTGAAGTGACCCTCCGAAGTACCTTAACGACGAGAAATTGGACCCTCCAATTTCACCGTATACAGTCTAGTTTGTTGAGTTTATCACACCACTAGTAGTCTCACATTCCATTGTAATATGTAGACATGGAATCCCTCTAAATATTTTTGTTGATATTCAGCTTCACCCCAAGCCCGTTGCATTATGGTTAGTCCTTTATACCTTCTATTAACACTTGTGCTCTAGGTGAGTCCACCATTTTGATAAATGGATATCTCAATTTATAGATTTTCTTCCAATTCTTGTCGTCTCATTATGTGAATATATATGCACTCTTCCATATGTTACATGGTATTTTTCCTTAGTTGGGAACTCATCCTGCTCGTCTCTCGACACTTATTGGGATATAATCAAAAAGTGTGCTCATCCACGTATCACTTAACACTACATTGCTTATAAGATTCTTAAAAAGCTCTTCATCAACTCCAAATGCAGTCTTGGGTAATTATAACATCATATTAATTTCTCTTACTCGTTCTGCCTTTGTTAAATCCTAGGAACTTTAGTTGAATTGCAAATACATGATTAACCTATTATAAAAACTTGCAAAACTTTCACTTTTGATCTATAGTGCATCGTCTAACAAGTATAAAACCCCTTTAAAACCCTTACTCTTAGTCTCTAGGATTGTTGACCCTGTCGTTTACATTGTTATGTATGAAGAATTTACCTTCTTTAACCTTCCACATTCTTGGGGTACTAGTAGTCTATGATTTGTATATTCTTTTAGAGATTCACATTATCCCTTACCACTTTTCTAGACTACACATGTCTTCAACGAAATGCTCAAACATCATAGCTACATGGTCTTACTCTTGTTTTATTGTATTTAAGTAGCCTCACCATGGCCCTTCCTCCCCACTTCAAGCGAATGTCCCATATTTCGGTATAGGTCTTGAACTTGGCAACTTAAGGAACATATGTCTCATGTTTCTAGCCCTTGTTTATATGTTCAACTACTTGGGAGATTCAAGTCGCCATGGTATTAACCTCATAAGTTCTCTGCTCTTATTCGGCCTCACGAGCTTGAGATTCAAATTCCCCATGTCAGTATCCCTTAGGAGTGTAACACAACTTCATACATTTATGTAATTCTTATAACATTCATAGTATAAGGGTCTTCTCATTGTCGGTTCAATTGAATCCCCTTTCAAGACTTCTTGCCTCCCGTGAGAGACCTACATATTTGTCATTACTCTCCTGGTCATGACTTACATATATCACACGCTTATATAAGAAATTTTATTTTACACCTTAGGATCATATACATGCTTCCCACACTATCCACAGGTTCCATTTAAGCTCGCGTCTCATTTATCAGGTCAATGTCTCTTTGGAGGTGGGTAACCAATTTTTAACACTTTTCTCATATATAGTATGCTCCTGGTACTATGTACTTATCTTATATATCCATACCATTCGTTCAACATGATACATGTGCCATCTCCTTAATATTCAGGTCTTTACCCATTTGTCATGTCATATGACAACAATACATTGAATAGACAAAAGATCGTTTAAACTTACCTTGAACCTTAAAGCACAAGTAAGAAGACAATCTCATAGTAAAGCTATATCACACGATCTGGAGTGTGGAAGAAGGGTAACATTCCTAAAATATCCATGTACCCTCCAACTCATAGATGTGGTCGACAACATACTGATAAGGACTCTACCAGACATGGCTCCGAGACATCCTAGGAAACTTTAAAACCTGAGGCTCTGATACCAAGTTTGTCACACCCCAAAATCGAGAAGCACGACCGGCGCTCAACCGAGTAAACCCGACTGAGCAAGCTTGTTAGATTTCATTCTACTCAAAGTCATCCTTAAATAAAGAGGATATGTAATCCATTATTCAACTCTAAAAATATTTAATTAATAACTTTCATTTTGGTTCCATTAGTAGTTTTTTCAACCATAAAATACAAAATTTTACAAGTCTATAGTTTCTTTAAAAAAATGTTTATCAAATACCAACATTTCTAGTTAAATATCCAACATCAAGCACCACCCACAATCTGTCTACGGATACTCTAAGTTCAACAAAAAAGTAATATGCAAATATCGGCAACACGGCTCTAGCTATACCTCAAAATTCAAAGTACATGATAAACGAATTCTGCAGGACAGCAAAATGAAAGGGGGCTCACCAAATCAGCTAAAGAGAGGATGCACCGCTATCTACGATCAACACTGCCTGCTATGGAACCAGCTATATCCATTTCAAAGATGTAGCGTCCCCGGCAAAAGGGACGTTAGTACTGTGGAATAGTACTAGTGTGTATAACTAAACATCATCTCATTAGAAAGAACAATAATATAAAGGGAAAAAAAATTATGAATTCAACAAGAGCTTCAACAACACTAAACATAAAGAACGGATCACATAAGTTCTCAAGACAGTTTCCATCTTATTATGGTGGGTAATCTTTAATGTTATATTCCACACTCTACAATACCACCGTGTTCTCACGCGGAGTACTATCTCGATCAGATCGGCTAGGTCATCTCATTTGAGACATCATCCATTTCCACGATTTCAATCAATCAATTCAGCACAATTGCCACCATGTGTGCGACATGGTGTCCGATCACGACCCGATCAGCTAGGCCATCTCACTTGAGACATCATCCTTTCAATTGTTCATCTCAATGCATATTTCTTTCCCCATCGTTTACTGCATGGCACGAGTACTCTCATTTATAAAATCATTCTTGGCGTTTGGCCACATCTTACAATTCAAGTTTCCTTTCTTAAATGTTCAAATAACATTATCATTCACGTCAATAAGGCCTATCATATGAGGAATTGTGTACATAAGAGGAAAACATGGAAAATCTTAATCACATGGAAGCTCTACACTACAAATTAGCATGGCAAGCTTCATTGGATTATTGACATATATTCTTGACCTTTCTCAACACATATATTTCTCATTTTAACCACAATCTCGAATTGTATCATGACATGATAAATATTTAGAACAAACGTTGAACATAAATCTTTCAGCACAATACATTCGGGCAACGATATTAATATGATAAATTTCGGAACTCACACAAATTACACGAACACCAGGGGTTCGATTCTAAGAAGAAAGAGGTTTAGCCATACATACCTGAAATTTGCCCCTTAATAATACTACCACATC
Organism: Nicotiana glauca; assembly: GCA_026770625.1. NCBI lineage: Eukaryota > Viridiplantae > Streptophyta > Magnoliopsida > Solanales > Solanaceae > Nicotiana > Nicotiana glauca. Next base: position 190,585 of record MU723947.1, read on the forward strand.
CATCACACTAAACAACTTCAAAGAGCTTTAAATTGATAGGTTGTGCATCATATAACGCTTTATATATATGTAGATATGCTCGTCCAAAGGTTGGTCTTGTACGTACTCATTTGGGATTTTTGTCTATCATGCAATTTCCAACTTGGCTTAGACTTAGGCCTCTCCTTACACCACAAATCACTTATAATGACGTATACCCTTGTTAGCATATCCAATTTATACCCACTATATCATTAATCCTCGTTTGCACACAAAATAAAATAATTAGCCTACCTTGGCACCATGAAATATTAAATTACTTAGCAAACGTTTTTGGTGTTTTATATAACATATCGAAACTATAGACTGACAGGCAGTGACGTACTAAACCTCAACAGGTAAAGAAAATTAAATTGTGCAGTAAAGTAAGCATGCTTTCAATTCAAGTATTCATCTCAAGCATTAGAGTAAATATAAATCTAAACAATGTGAAGTATAAAGCTTAGCAAATCTCTACGTGTCAATCCACAAAATGCATGAAAAAGTACAAGTGGAAATGGACTCCAAGGTCTAGACCTGGTAACTCCGAGAAAGTGGAGCTTATCAACCAAGCTGATGATTGACTCTGTTTGCTAAGAGGGTCTGTCCAACTTTCAGTGAGGACCTGCAGGCATGAAATACGATACTCCCAGCAAAAGGGACATCAGTTTGAAATAATGTACCGAGTATAAAGGCAACAAAATGACTTAAAGTTAAAACTGAACTGATAATATAATAACTCAAAGTAGCTGGGAGTCAAAGATAATCTTTAGATATGTTTAGCTGCTAATACTAACTCAACTCTCTCAATATAGTAAGTAAAATAGTTGTCCGGCCTTATAAGGCTCGGTATGTGTAACTGCTCTGCAGTAATAGGCTCACTCATAGGCGCTCGGCCATATTAGGCTGTGTATCTCGGCCATTCTGGGATATCTCATAGGCGTTCAGCCATAGTAGCCTCAGTATATGACTCACCATCTGATAAAAGGTTTCCTAATAGGGGCATGCTTATTGATTATAGCTAGATGGTGGTGAAAATACTGTAATATTGTATATATATAGGCTCTGTGCTCTCTTGGATGACAAAAGACAAAGCTAAACTGAATATGAAGTCTCGATAAGGTAGAATGATGTAACTCGTGAGACTCGAATAATGTACATAAATTCATGAATATGAACTTCTCCTTATTTTTCGTAGTCAAACACATGTAGTTACTGGATCATGCCAAAATGAAAGAAAGGTTAAGCCTTAACATACCTTAACTCCGTTGAGTCCTTAATACCTTCAAAGCAATTCTTCAAACTACTCCACTCAATCTACCACTGCATAAAGAGATTCAAAATCAGTGCAGAGTAATGGCTACGTCCGCAACTTAAACTAGTAACTCGTTTACGTAAATTTGGGCAGCATCTCCTCTTTAACAAGGCCATCCTCCAATACCATATACAAATAAAAACAAAAATAAAACAATAACAATGTGTATTCATTATGTTCCAACTAATCTCCATCACAATATGCCACAAAATAGCCAACACACTCTAATCACTTAATATATAAAATGACAACCAAAGTAGTGTCAAACAACCAAAAATATTTACCAACGAATGACTAACCAACCACCCTGCCATTATGTGGTTATTTTCCACATCCTTTATCCTTAAAAACTCCACAAAATCAGAATAAATAGATATAACCCAACAACAACTTGAAACAGCTCACAAAACAGTACACTACAAGTTGAACAACTCGTACTCACGGCTTCCGATCACCGTCCCGTGAGTTATTACAATTACTGAATGAATTTCTCTACTTTTACAGCAGAAAAAATGGATTTAAAACGTCAGTATACTTACCATATTTGGTGAATATCTCAGCTCCTATCTTGATTCTTCAACCCTTGGGTTTTTCTCCAACTAGAACTTGAAAAGAAGAGTAAATTATTTAGGGTTTTGTGTTAAATTTTTGGGAGAATTTTGTTAGGGTGTAAATCTGATTTTTTCTCTCTATTATGAGTGTAATATCTAAAGGAAATCAGCCCTTAAAATGTATCTTTGGCCGACCTTGTATCTTTTAATTGAGGCCTCTCCTTTTGGCAAGTCGGTGATGCACCTACTGGTCACCTACCAGTCTGCGTAGTCCCGCAAAAGGATGAATATCTCTCAATTCCAATGTTGTCTTGACAAACAGATTAATGAGTTAGAAAATAGACTAAAAGAGCTTAAATTTTATGGGTTTAACACCCCATAACTCTATGTATTTTGGGAGAAAATTGCAGTTACATTCGACCAAAGTTTTCAGTAAAACTTACGAATGTAACTAGTGATGACTTTCATCGACTTTTTTTCCACAACTCACTTGACTTTAAACATAACACATGATTATCATGAAACTGCCAAAAATCATAACATAACCTTCTCATCAAGTTAAGAACCTTAGTATCACACAAAAAGTACATGTTATCACAGTCCCAACTTGTCGACACTCGACGAAACATTATTTTCTTCAATTCCTTAGCTTCTAAACCTTCCAACCCTTTTGCACTAGTTGTTCATGATCTTCAATATATGTAACATCTGAGGTAAGATGATAAATTACTTTATATACTTTTAAAGATGATGTTATTTTTTGTTGTACATCAATTGATTTAAGACGTACTCCTACATACGAAAACATAGGGTGTAACATTATTCCCTCCCTTTGGAACATTTTTCCTTGAATGTTGGCTGATGCGCTTATCAGTCTCATAACCCATATATGTGAAGGATATTTTTATACTATCCTTTCCATCTAGGAAACTATTCCTTGAATAAATTTGAAGGCTAGGGTATTCCCCCCTTTGGGCCTCTTTCTCATACCACAACTTGTTATCGAAATTCTCCCAATATCGTACTTGTTATGACCTTCTGTCATGCAGCCTGTATGACTTTGTTCTTTTATGTACGCCTAGTTAACTCTTCTATCCTTTTTCCTCTAGCTTATAGCTAATATCTAGGCCTCACTTTGGGAACATATATAGAACTATGACAAGTTGTTCCTCCCGGTATATATAGGTGTACTGAAGTTCTTCGCTTGGTAATTTATTGAACTTACCACTATTGTTATATCTGGTTTCATAGCCTTGTATATCTTTCCCTATGGCTTTAATACATCTAGGCAGGTGATACTATGGCATAACACTTACTTCGATCTATTATTACAGAGGTTTTCTTCCCAATTCCAGGTTACTCTCTTGTTGCTTATCCTATATGTATCAATCTAAGTCCATTAGTTCTTCCTTATTACTGTTCATCTTGAGAATGACAACCTAATCTCATCTAATATTTTGGACCTATTATCCGGGAATTGTTGATTCACCTTAATGTTGATCTATAATCTACCACTGATAACGTGAAACATCTTACATAATAAATTGTCGTTAGGGCTCATGTCTCATCATGGAACATCTGAAGTTATTTGACCATCCACCTAGGGATGATACCAATCGTCAATAATAATATTTCATAGCATCCCAAGGTGATTCATCTTATGGGAGTATTGTACTACTAGGGTAGCATTCCATCTCCTCTAAATTCTCCTAGTCTTAAACTCCTCTGAGTTGACTCATGCTATACCGAGATTTTTATAACTTTATGGAAATCATCAGCTCTCTTGTTGTGATTGGTTTAATCCCGAGGACTTACCTATTCTCATCACCTTCTCACTAACCTTTTCTTATCCTTACTCCTGTCTAGTGAAAACCATGTCGTCACACCATAATTTATCTGGCGACCTACATATATCTATTTATACTACTTGCAACCTTCCTTTAACTTGCTAGCACCATAGATTTCCTTTTGTTATTCTAGAACCTCAAGCAAGATATCATGTTGTCTCTAACTCTTCCTTACTCTCTTAACTAGACCTCTCTATATTTGAAAATAACCAGCTGGAAAATATGCCAATAACGACACCACAATCATTTCTTAATATAAAATTATGATGCTTCCAATCCTCTATCAGATATCTGGATTATTCGTAACCTTTTGTACTTGGGCATCTCGTATTGTCTTTACATGTACATTACTTACCTTTAAATCTTGCATCATATGTTCTATCTCTTTCATAATCTCCCTTCCACATTGGTGGAAATCAAATCCATGCCTTAAAGCTCTACTATAATACTTGCATATAATGTGCTTACACAATCCGGCGAAATCTTCATACTGACTTCTTATGAGGTTGGCACTGTTCTAACTAGATTTATCGTAGAGCCGTTATAGAATATGGTCGTTGTAATGTCTCTCTTGTACCTCTGCTATTAATGGTGATTATGCAATGTTTGAGTCACAATTTCTATAATCATCCGGGTCTAATAATAGAACCCCTAATTTACTTAGCTATTGTAACTTTCGAGCTTCCTCTTCTCTCACAATCTTTGTGTAGGCTTAAGCTGTCTTCCAATCAAAAGCTGAAGCTATTATCCTTTCGTGGACGCTATGGGACATCCATAATATAATCTTCTAACATTTGAAGCCTTTGTCTGTGAGGTGGACTCGATTATTTTCTTTAACCTATACTGGAGTCTCCTATAGTTGTAAGAATGTGTGTGCGTGTGTGTGTGTTTGTGTGTGTGTATGTATAAGCCTACACAAAGATTGATAACACTCTTAAATCTTCAGTGCGTTCACAACATAACTAACTCTGGGCCATTGATCGAATAGTTCCTTTCGTGCCTTATTAGTTTTTTTTAAAAGTAAGCAATTACTTCCCTTGGTCATTCTCCCACTTGTTTCGTGAATACTTGGCTTATCTTAGTGCCCAGACCTATTGGAATTTTGAGGAAATCATATGATCTCGAATATTACTTTGTATTTTACTTCCCATTCTTTAGTCACAATAGGTACCGCTTTCTTATGGAGTGCATACAATGTCGTAGTGAGACTCTTGTTATAAGATCATTTCTTCTTTAGGTCACTATGATTATGTTTAAGCCTTTTTCCTTATTTCCTAATCTAGTCCTTCGTTGTAGCACTTAGTGAAGACTCTGTGACTCTTATAAGACTGTGAGGTTATCCCATCATATACGTAACAGAATTTTTTATATTCTTACTCACCTATAATTATCCTTAGTTACATACCTCTGTGCCTTTGTTCTCGTAGGGTTACTTCTAAACTCAAATATTTTTTTGTCTCCCCCGTGGAACTCTCTTTTCTTTCCATAAGACTTTTACGGCAACTATAAATTCCACAACTCCTATCTAAATATTTCTCAAGGATTATGATGCCGTATCTGCGAGACTCAATTCCCTATGCTGAGGTTCACTAGGTTTATCTTGCACAATCTGTTGATTTATCTGTATCCTCTTGACTATCCATAACTAGGCTCTTCCTAAATCAACTACTAACTACTCGTTGGTCCATTCTCATATCTATATTATGCATATTCTCTCTTGGGTTTTTTCCTTTGTCTTAACTTGCCTCACACACTAGCTTTTTATGTATCAAGTATTCATTCACACTTATTTATCAACAACGTCCTGGGAGGGAACCCTTACTACATCTCCCTACCATTGTATTGGTATAATGTTCTAGAGTCATAACATATATGTAGGATCTAAGTAAATGCAATCTCACACCTTTCACCTTTTTACCACATTCTTCCTTTACTAGTCAATTGATACTTGAACTGCATAACTCCTACTTACTAGCATATCATTCCTCCCTTTAGGGTAGTACTCGCATTTAATGCTATAAAGATTTACCTATATATGGTTTACCTCTTCAGCTTTGGTGTCTTTTTACGTCTTAACCTACTCTTACTCGCGTTGCGGTAACCCTTCTCTACTAGCGATAACTGAATTCCTTACAGACGAGGGTGACACCTAGCGTAACTGGCACACTTAGTCCCTTAAGCTTAACCTTGCTCAAAGTTTTTGCTTTGGCAGAGCGTCTTCCTGAATGACCTTTAAAGGTTATTCTTCTGTTGTCCATTTTATTATTGGTGGAATGCAATCTTTGAAATTCTTTTGATGTCGACTATTATCATATCATTCGATCCCTAATTGATGTGCAGTTTATCTTGTTCACTAGCCCTTGCTGATTTCTCTTACTCCGAGGGTCTAAATGTTAGTTCTAGTAATCACATTGTACTCACCAACTTATTTCTTGAAATGAGGATATGAATTTTGGCCTCTACTTTTTTATTGTCTCAAGGCCTGTCAACTCTTGTCTTTTCCTTCACATGACTATCGACTCTATCATCATATCATAGTTTGATTTACCATTATCACCATTTATCACATCTTAATCATAGTACTTTGTTTACTCTCTTCTTATTCTTGTACTAATGTTTTTGTCTGTTACCTTATTCTTAAAACTCAACAAAAAATTCTTTTGCTTTTAGCTGCCCATACTCTATCTACTGTCTCTTCGGATCGCCTAGCATTCTCTGTTTATTAGGACGGTAGCCATACAAAGGCAAATAATTATCCCTTCTCGAATTCCACTGCTTGTCTTCTAAAGGTTTTCTTGGACATTCTAGTTTTCATATATAAATGTACTATTCTAGAGTGCACCATCGGGGTGTCTCACATGAAAAACTATTACCACATTTGCAATATCCTTCATAAATGTTAGTAAATGCTAACAATCCATCCACCATTTTGGGTTAATCTAAGCCCAGCTGGATTATTATATCCCATCCTTCTCTTAAACAATATTTGTTAGCACCCATAGGACATAACTAAGATGGGTGTAGCCAATTTTACGTACCTCTATTTGTGTTGAAGGTAACTTAGAAGCCGTATATTTCTCTGCCTAAATTAAAAATTTGGGTAGTCTTCATTAATTGGGTACCCCGTACCGTTCTTCACATTGCTTTTGTTATCTGTTGAAACTTTTACTCTTACTTTCTAGTACGCTTATGGCCTGCTATTTGTGGGTTATATTAGATATTACCTTCTTAGGGTCTTAAGTAGGAAATCCGCACATCTAGTATGCACGATTTGATAGGGCCTCAAACTGAGCCACATTGTCAAGAATTCTCTCACTACTAGTGCCCTTACCTATTGCTGTATTAGCCCTCTGGCTAGCTGTAATTTTTCACATTGCAAGAATCTCTATTATTAGCAAATATAAGTCTTTGCTTGAACTCTTATGACTCAGATCTATAGCACGATATGGATTTGAAAGAAGGGTAACATAATTCTAAAATCCTTGTAGCCTCTTATTTATATAATGTGGTGCACAACACATGTATAAACAAGGTTGTACTAGACACGGCTTGTAGACTCCCTAGGAAAGAACTGCTCTGATACCAAGTTTATCAAGCCCCTAACCTAAAGAGGCGTGGCCAGTACTCGGTGCCATACTCAGCCCGAGCGTACCCCTCTGTAACTGTGAAGTCTAGAGGGGTAATCCTCAACTAAGGACGATGAGCCATATTCTGAATCATCTGAAAATATCGTCTCTCTTATCTAAGGGGTAAACATACCCAGAAGCTCATATATATATGTATGTGTGTGTGTGTGTGTATGTATGGAGGCCGACGAAGGCGCCATGAACATCTTCTGCTATACAAAATATACAGGACTCGTCTACAAGCCTCTAGAGATAACTGAACTGTACCATGGTCGCGACAGGATCTTTACTTACCTATCAAACTTGTATATATAAAATGGACTCGAAAGTCTAGACCTGGTAACTCCGAGGAAGTGGAGCTTACCAACCAAGTTGATATTTGACTATGTTTGTTGGGAGAGTCTGCCCAACTGTCGATGAGGACATGCATGCATGAAATGCAGCGGCTCCAGTAAAATGGACGTCAGTATAAAATAATGTAACGAGTATGTAAGGCAACAGAATAACTGAAAGCTGAAATTGAACTGATAATATAATAACTGAAAGTAACTGGATGTCAAAGATAATATGAAGATATGCTTAGCTGCTAATAATGACTCAACTCTCTCAATATTGTAAGTAAAATAGTTGTTCGGCCTTATAAGGCTCAGTATATGTAACTGCTCTGTCGTAGTAGGCTCGCTCATAGGCGCTAGGCTATACTAGGCTTTGTATCTCGGCCATTATGGGCTCGCTCATAGGTAGTTGGCCATAGTAGGCTCGGTATATGACTCACCATCTAATAAGTGGTTGCCCAATAGAGGCCTTACCATCAATTATAGCTTGATGGTGGTGAAAACTATAATACTGTATATATAGACTCTCTGCTTTCTTGGCTGACAGAAGACAAAACTAAACTGAATATGAAGTCACGATAAGGGAGAATGCTATAACTCATGAGACTCAGACAATGTACATAAATTTAGGAATACGAACCTCTCTTTGTTTCTCGTTATCAAACACATGTAGTTACTGGATCATGCCAAAATGAAAGAAATGTTTAGCCTTAATATACCCTAATTCCATTGAGTCCTTAACACCTTCCAAGTAGTTCTTCAAAAAACTCAACTCAATCTCCCACCATATAAGGAGATTCAAAATCATTGTTGAGTAAAGGCTAAGTTTGCAACTTAACTAGTAGCTTGTTTACGTAAATTAGGGCAACATCTCCCCTGTAACAAGGCCCTCCTCCAATACCATATACCAAAAACAACATGAGCAAAACAATAAAAATATATATGCATTATGTTCCAACGTTATCTTCATCACAATATACCACAAATAGCCCACACACCCTAATCACTTCATACATAAAACGACAACCAAAGTAGTGTCAAACAACCAAGAAACTATACTGACGAACGACCAGCCAAACACCCTACCATTATGCTGTGTTTTTCCACACACTTTGTCCTCAAAAACTCCAAAAAAACAGCATCAAAAGAGATAACCGGGCAGCATCATGATACAACTCACAAAATAGTCCACTACAAGTCGAACAACTCGAACTCACCGCTTCCGACCACTGTCCCACGAATTATTACAATTATTGAATGAATTTCTCTACTTTTACATCCAAAAATTAGATTAGAAAAGGCAGTATACTGACAATATTTGGTGAATATCTCAGCTCTTATCTTGATTCTTCAACCCTTAGGTTTTTCTCCAACTAGAACTTGAAAAGAAGAGAAAATTATTTAGGGTTTTGTGTTGAATTTTTTGGAGAATTTTGTTGGGGTGTACGTCTGATTTTTTTGCCCAATTATGAGTGTAATATCTGAAGGAAACCAGCCCTTAAAAGGCTCTTTGACCGACCTTGGAGCTTTTAATCGAGGCCTCTCATTTTGGTAAGTAGGTGATGTACCTACTTGTCACCAACCAGTCTACGTGGTCTCGCAAAAAACATGAATATCTCTCAATTACAACGTCGTATCGATAGACAGTTTTATGAGTTATAAAATAGACTCATAGAGCTTCAATTTGATGGGAGGAACACCCCATAACCCTATGTATATTGGGAGAAAAGCACAGTTACATTCGACCAAAATTTTCAGTAAAACTTATGAATGTAACTTGTGATGACTTTCATCGACTTTTATTCCATAACTCACTTGACTTCAAACATAACACACGATTATCATACAACTAACATAACTCATAACATAACCTTATTATCAAGTTAAGAATCTTAGTACCACCGTAAAAGTACACATTATCACATTTCAACTCGTCTACTTCACATCCCACGAAAGATCCATCCCTCAAAATATCAATTGCGCTCACTGGGAGTGTGTTACAGACTCCAGAGAGGCTCCTACAGCCCAAATACTACCATAATCATCAAGATAACTGTTGTCGTGCAGCCCAATCCTATAATGATCACTCATAATCAAGTTTTCAGCCTCACTCAGTTATCACTCTCTAGTCTCACACACATGGGCTCACAATGCCATGAAACTAGCCCAAAACAATAATATGATTCTCCAAATAATAACAACTGAGACTGAGACATGATATGATATGGATGAATTAGACTGAGAACAGAATATCAATGAAACTAATGAGATGATATCAAGAAACGACCACTCGGGTCTCAACAGTATCGGCTTGAAGCCCTAACATGATATTCAGCATGATTTACAACTCATTTACATGATCATATAACAGAAAAATGGATATCAGCAAGAAAGAAACACTAAGTGGTTCCATGGAATGAACCAGACCACAATTTTCACGGTGCACGCCCGCAAGCCCGTCACTTCGCATGTGCGTCACCTCAATAATAATAATATAGCACATAATTTGGGGATCGAACCCTTATAACCAACTTTGGAAGCGTTACTTATCTCAAACCAAGCCAAATCCTACTCCACGACGCCCTTACCTAAGGAATAGACCTTCAAACGTCTTGAATCTAACCAAAAGAAATACAATGCAATCAATATAGGTCAAGGAACATATTAATTTAGACCAAAATCTTAAAATTCACCCAAACCCGGCCCTATGGGCCCACGTCTGGGATCCCAACAAAAATCACAAAACTAGAAAGCCCTTTAATTCACGAGTCTATCTATACGAACTTCATCAAAATCCGACATCAAATAGTCCCTCAAATTCCTAAATAAAACTCTCCAATTCCCAAGCCCTAACCACTTATTTTCATACCTAATATTCACTAATTACATGATTAATCAACGGTAACTCATCACATATATGAGTATTAGGGCTCAAGCCACTTACCTTGCTAATAAACCCTTGAATTCCTACTCAAAATCGCTCTTAAAAGCTCCAAGTCCAACTAAAAATGGTAGAAAATGAACTAAAATTCGCGAAGTGCACCTTTTATACATTCTACCCAGAACATCTGCACCTACGGTCCTTATGTCGCTTCTGCGATGCCGCACATACGGATAACCAATCGCAAGCGCATTTCCCACTTAAGCCATAAGAAATAGCTTTTGCGGTTCAATTCCAGCACCTGCGATCTTGCAGGTGTGCTCCACTACTCGCACGTGCGGCTCCCATCCTACCTCATCCTTGGCTGCATCTGCGGCCCCTTCTCTACTTCTGCTGGTTTGCACCTACGGTCCCCACTCTGCAGGTGCGGTTATGACAATTGAGTTCAATCTTCAGCATTCCTGAAATTCTAACCTTATTCTGTCAACCACCCAAAATCAACCCGAGGCCCTCAGGAACTCTACCAAACATAGCAATAAGTCATATATCAACATACAAAATTAGTCGAACCTTTGAAACACTCAAAACAACATGAAAACACCAAATCACCCTTGGATTCAACCTTATGAGTTTCTAAACTTCCAATTTTCGCAAACGACTCTGAAACCTATCAAATCACCTCTGAATAACTTAAATTTTTGCACACACGTCAAAAATGACACTACAAACGTACTCTAACTTCCAGAATTCCATTCCGACCCCGATATCAAATTTTTCCACTGTCGACCAAAATCGCCAAATTTGCAACTTTTGCCAATTCAAGCATGATTCTACCAAGAACCTCCAAATCACATTTTGGATGCGCTCCTAAGTCCAAAATCACCTAACATGGCTAACAGAACAATTAGAATTCACATCCGTGATTATTTACACATAAGTCAACACCTGTTCAACTATCCAAACATAAGCCTTCCCAAAAAAGACTAAATGTCCCAAATCCTCTCCGAATCCACTCCAGACTCGAACCGACTAATCCAACATATCATAATATAGCTGAAGAAAATAGAAAGTAGAGGGAATAGGGAAACGGGACTATAATTCTTGAAACGACCGGCTGGGTCGTTACGTCCTCCCTCTCTTAAACAAAAGTTCATCCTTGAGTGGGTCTAGAAATGTACCTGAAGCCTCAAATAGGTGTGGATATTCGCTTCGCATCTATTGCTTGGTCTCCCAAGTAGCCTTTTTTGTGGGCCGACCTCTCCACTAAACTTTCACTGAAGCTATAAACTCTGATCGTAACTTTTGGACCTGCCGCTCCAAAATAGTTGTCGGCTCCACATCATTAGTCAAATCACCATATAACTAAATCATGCTGAAATCCAAGACATGATACAGATCACCGATATACTTCTGGAGCATAGAAACATGAAACACCAGATGTACTACCGGCAAGCTAGGTGGAAAAGCAAGCTCATAAGCCACCTCCCCAATCCTCCTTAGTACCTCGAAAGGCCCAATGAATCGAGGGCTCAGCTTGCCCTTCTTCCCAAATCTCATAAAACCCTTCATGGGTGAAATCTTCAGTAGAGCCTTCTCCCCAACCATATAAGACACATCATGCACCTTTCTATCGGCATAACTCTTTTGCCATGGCTGCACTGTATGAAGCAGCTCCTGAATCTCTCTCATCTTGTCCAATGCATCCTGTACTAAGTGTGTACCCAAAAGCCTAGCCTTGTCTGGCTCAAACCAACCTACTAGAGATCTACATCATCTCCCATATAAATCATCATACTGATCCATCTGAATACTCGATTGATAACTGTTGGTGTAAGCAAACTCCGAGAGTGGTAGAAATTGGTCCCATAAACCCCCAAAATAGATGACACAAGAATGCAACATGTCCTCTAACATCTTAATAGTACGCTCGGATTGTCCATCTATCTAGGGTGAAAAGTTGTGCTCAACTCAACCTGAGTACCCAACTCTCGTAGCACGACCCTCCAAAACTGCAATGCAAACCGAGTACCTCTATCTAAAATAATAGAAACTGGGATACCATGCAGGCGAACAAACTCTCAGATATAAATCTCAACCAACCGCTCCGAAGAATAAGCCCATGGAATACTGCGAGCTGTGGGTTTTCTCTAGAATCAACTCCCGAAGCCTATCTACATTGGGCACACATATCCAACCCTGTATCCTCAATACCCAATCATCACCAAAAGTTACATATCATGCATCATCATACAGAACCTTGTCCTTGAGGTCAAGCAAATTAGGATCCTCATACTGGCACTCTCTTATATGACCAAACAAGGAAGATCTAGAAACCACACAAGCTAGGATCCGACTGGGCTCCAAAATATCTAACCTCACAATTCGACTGGACAAGGCTTGTGCATTAACTCCAAGAGGTCTCTCACCAATAGGAAGGAATGCAAGACTACCCATACTCACTGCCTTTCTACTCAAGGCATCAACCACTACATTGGCCTTTCCCAGATGGTACAAAATAATAATGTCATAGTGCTTTAGCAGCTCTAACCATCTCTACTGCCTCAAATTGAGATCCTTCTGTTTGAACAAGTGCTAGAAGTTACGATGATCAGTAAACACCTCAAAATGCACACCACAAAGATAGTGCCTCTAAATATTCGATGCGTGAACAATGGTAGCCAACTCCAAATAATGAACGGATTAGTTCTTCTTATGGGGCTTCAATTGATGAGAAGCTTAAGCAGTCACTCTACCCTCGTGCATCAACACACACCCAATGCCGGCCCGAGAAGCTTCACAATATACTGTATAAAAACCTAAATTTGATGGGCAACTAACATTGGAGCTATAGTTAAGGCGGTCTTGAGCTTCTTAAAGCTCGCCTTACACCCATTTGACCACCTGAAAGGAGCACACTTTTGGTTAATTTGGTCAAGGGTGATGCAATAGTTGAAAATCCCTGAACGAAGCGACAGTAATAACCCGCCAAATCAAGAAAGCTACGAATCTCTATGGTTGAGGACTGGTTGAGCCAACTTTGAACCGCCTCTATCTTCTTCAGATCAAACCGAATACCCTCACTGGACACCACGTGCCCCAAGAATGCCACTAAACTGATCAAAAACTAACACTTGGAAAACTTTGCATAAAGCTTCTCCTCCCTTAGCAATTACAATACATCCCTCAAATACTCAATGTGCTCCTCCTAGCTACGAGTGAACACCACGATATTGTCAAGAATACAATAAAAAATGAGTCGAGATAAGGCCAAAATATGTTGTTCATCAAATTCATGAATGTTGCTGGGGTATTGGTCGGCCGAAATACATCACCAGGAACTCATAATGACCATATCGGGTCCTTAAAGCTGTCTTAAGAATGTCCGAGTCCCTAATCGTCAAATGGTGAAACCCTGACCCGAGAGCAATCTTGGAGAACACCCTTGCTCCCTGAAGCTGGTCAAATAAATCATCACTACGAGGAAAAGGATACTTATTCTTGATTGTGACTTTGTTGAATTGCTTATAATCAATGTACATCCTCATAGTGCCATCCTTCTTCTTCACAAATAGAACACACGCACCCTAAGGCAACACACTAGGCCAAATAAACCCCTTATAAAGGAGTTCCTAAAGTTGCTCCTTCAATTCCTTTAACTGCATCAGTTCATACGGTACGATGGAATAGAAAAGGGTTGAGTGCCCATCATAAAAGTAATATCGAAGTTAATATCCACGTCTGATGGCATGCCTGGTAGGTCTGCAAGGAAAGACATCCGAGAAATCTCTCACCAACGAAACTGAATCAATACTAGGAGTCTCTACAATGGCATCCCTTATAAGGGCCAAATATGAAAGACAACCATTCCCAAATATCTACTGGGCCTTCAAGTATGAAATCACCTTGCTAGGAACATAATCTGATAAATGTCGCCACTCAACCCGTGGCATCCCAGGCACAACCAACATCATTGTCTTAGCGTGAGTCTAGAATAGCATGACATGGAGACAACCAATCCATGCCCAATATCACATCAAAATCAACCATACTAAGCAGCAAAAGGTCTTACTGGGTATTCAAACTCAATACTCACCACAAAAGACCAATTTACATGGTCCACAACAATAGTATTGTCTACATGACTGGATACACGAACAGATGAAATAAGTGACTCATGAGGCATATCAAAATAACACATAAAATATGATGACACATATTAAAAAAATGGAGCTAGGATCAAATAATAAAGTGGCATCCCTGTGGAAAACCAAGATAATACCTGTGATCATAACATCTAAAGCAATAACATCCGGTCTGGTAGGGAGTGCATAGAAACAGGCCTGATCGCCACCTAGATTGGCCTCCCCCTCTAGAGAGAACCCTAGCTAACTGACCTCCACCCCGAGCTAGCTGACGGGTGGGGAAGTGAAAGGCTGACTCCTCTGCTGGGGTGAACCTCCCATAGGACGCATATAGAATCTCTTGATATGGCCCAAATCTGCAAATTAAATCAACCTCTCCTAGCATCAGGATACCCACTAGAAGAACCAGGCATAGATGATCCCCAAACTGATAGTGCATAAGTCAAACTCTAAGCTGGAAGGGCATTGAGGGATGAGTGGCCCTGATGAGAACTATAAGGACCATGGCCATATGACCCAACACGGTGACCCGGACGAGCTGACTGAGCATGTCTGAATGGACGACCTCTGTCGTGCTGGAACTGACCTCTAAGAGGAACACCACCAAAATTAAGAGGTCCTCGAAGCCTCTTGGCCTCCCTCTTAACTCGCTCCTAGTGGCGAACTCACTCTATCTCTCAGGCAACGTCAACCACCTCCTAAAAAGAAACACTAGACAGCCATTCTCTGGTCATAAGAATCTGTAACTAATATGCAAGTCCAAACAAAAACCTCCTAATCCTCTCCCTGTCAGTAGGAACCAATCAAACAGCATGACGAGCTAACTCAAAAAAACTCATCTCATATTGTGTCATACTTATATCATCCTGACACGACTGCTCGAACCGCCTGCGTAGCTCCTCTCTACTTGACCGCAGCACTTGCTTCTTTTGAAAGAGAATGGAGAACTGCTGCCAGGTAAGGGGTGCTACATCGACAGGCCTACACCTCTCATAAGCCTCCCAAAAAGTAAAGGCAACTCCCGAGAATTGAAAGGTAGTGAACGAGACCCCACTAGTCTCTAGAATTGTAAGGCCCCGTGAAATCCCTACTCGAAAATTCGGACCCTATGGTGCCAAGTTAGGAGCATGCTCGCCATGGCGCGGACCTTTTTGGATTGAATAATGCATTAAAAAGTCAAGATGAAGTTTCCAGAAAAAATGCAAAAAATGTTGTCCAGAATGTGGCCGCAAATCATGTATGCGGACCGCATATCTGTCGCGGAGTTAGTCAGAATGTTGGTTGAAATTTAAGTCAGCTATGCGGTCGCATTATTGAAATGCAGACTGCATAGTCGTCACATGATTTCCTTTGAATTTTGTGAGGGTCAGTTTTGCGGTGCACTTTGCAACCGTAGAACGTGAATGCGGACCGCATTTCTGTCGCAGACTCAGTAAGAGTGTCCAGTTTCTGGAGAGCATTTCGCGGTCCATTATGCGGACCGCATGTTTACTCTGCGATCACAAATATGATGACATATTTGACTCGGGGCTCCAATCTTCTAATTTTTAACCTAACCTCCCTATCAATATATCCGGTGTTATAGCTCATTTTAGGCATTCTTCTGAGCATTTCTAGAGGGAGAGAGAGAGGGATTTTAGAGAGGGAAAGTCTCCCCATCAAATTACTCCATAATATATGGCTAAATCCTTGAAGAAAATTAAGTGAAGACCCCTTGACCTTCATCTCAAGAGGTAAGACTTCATCACCCCAACTCTTATTATTTTTTTTCTCAGATATAAGGGGTCACTAGTGAGGTGATTCATGGGTATAACAATGGATTCCTTACATGCATATCAAACCTTAGAGTAGTGGGAGGTGGTAAATTAAAGAGGGGTACAAAATAATATAAATTTCTCTCAAAAAGGGGCCTGAGATCACATTGCACCTCTAGGGTTTGTCAATATGCTTGAACCAGGCTAGAGTCTCAATCTCATCTCTAATTCTCGATTTAATTTGTAAATCTTACTCAATATTTCGAAGTGCTAAGAGTTCTGGAAATTTGTAATAGAGTAAGGAAAGCTTTATTGAGGTATGTATCGCTAAACCCCCTTTTATTAGAAATTGAGCTCCGTTGTCATTTATAAAAGTATGATAAGAGTTGAATTGGTTAGCATATTACGCATTAATTGATTTGCAATTATCTATACATATTCGTGAAGGATGTGCATCGATGTGAATAATGTACCATTCTTGATAATTAGAGAAGGATGAAAAGGTACAGTTATGTTTTGAAATACTTGGGCTATAAGCCAACATCGAAACAAAGAATTATTCATGCTAGCTATGTGCTCACTTACCCATGATTGCAACTTGAATTATCTTTGATATATGTGTCTATGATCACAACTTGTAAAATGAATATTGAAAAGGGAAAACGATGTGATGATGATGGCCATGAGTGCCCAAGAATTGTTATGATATGTGTGGAATAAAGATTTAAAGGTCTTGACTAATGAGAATGGAGTAATGCCTAGGAAAGGCGACTTAGCCGATCGGGTCGTGATCGGACACCATGCCGCACACATGGTGGTAATGTGCTGATATTGAATTACGGATAAGGGAAATGAAATATTGATTGAGAGTAATGCCTCCAATGAGGTGACCTAGCCGGTCGGGTCATGACCGCACTTCGCTCAAGATGGCGGTGGTATTGAGAATAGTGGTGAACACGTGACAGAAATGCCACAATCTATGTTTTGGAAATTGTATGAAAGATTATATGAATTGCATCCTTGATTTACCTGTGCTATTTACTTGTACCTGTTTGATAGTTCTTTCTAGTAAAATGGTGTTTAGTTATACATACCAGTACAATTCAAATGTACTGATGTCCCTTTTGCCGGGGGCACTACATTCGTGTTGTGATTCTAGGTGGTTCTATAGCAGGCACTCCAGGCCACTGGCAGTAGCACCTCCCCCACTTTCCGTCAGTTGTATTGGTGAGCCCCTTTCCCCTCGGGGCCCTACATGGCTTATGCCGCTGTTCTTCTCGGAGTCTTATTTTTGTATTTGTGTAAGGTATAGCCGGAGCCTTGTTGCCGACATTTCTGTATTATACTTCAGTTATACGCTCCATAGACAAGTTGTGGGTTTTGTTGGGTATTGGAATTAAGATTGAAATATTAATATTTGGCAACGATTTACAAAACTTGTAATATTTTGATATTTATGATTTAAGCTGCTAATGGAAATGAAATGGAATTGTTAATAAAATACTTACTAAGTATTTTTAATGGATTCCATCTCTTATTTAATTATGAGTTGGGTTGGGTAGTATGTATGAAACCAACCAGGCTTGCTCAGTCGAGTTTACTCAGTTGAGCACCGGTCGCGTTCCTCGAGTTTTCGGGCATGACAAGAATACCTGTTTGAGAATACTCTTACACTTGTCCAAGAAACCATGGGCATCCTCACCATCTGCATCACTAAAAGTCGGAGGTTGAAGTCTACCAAATCTCTCCAATTTACGCTGCTCGTTATCAAGCATGATCGAAACTTATAATCCTAAACAGGTGTAACCGGTTGGGCTGGTGGTACCCCCCGTATCTGAAGTCCCTGAACAACCTTCTCGGGTGTATGGGCGACGGGAGTCGGAGTGCCTCCTCTGGCTTGGGAAGTAGCTGTTGTGGTAGAAATGGTGACCACCTGAGGAATACTGTTGCACATGGTCAAAAAATGTGAGCTATGGTCTCCTGAAGACCTAGAATAACAATAGGCACAACTAGTGACTGAGCTGGTCCCACTGGAGCATCCAGAACTGGGACCTGATCATAAACTAGAGTGGCTGGGGGATCTATAGGTGTCGCCCTAGCTGTTGTGCGGGCTACACCCCGGCCCCTACCATAGTCTCTACTATGACCTCGGCCTCTAGCGGCCCCGACCGATGGTACTAGTGGTCATACACATGTCCTCACCATCTGTGAGAGAGGAGAATAACAGAAGTTTAGTTACGAGAATCAACAGATTTGAACGACAAGAATTCAAGAATGTGAAGTTTTCCTAAAGGTTCTGCAGCCTCTCAAAGATAAGTGCAGACGTCTCCATACTGATTTGCAAGACTCTATTAAACCAGCTCATGACTCGTGAGACCTATGTAACCTAGGCTCTAATACTAACTTGCCATGACCCAAAACTAACCTGGTCATGATGGACCTATCATGGAACTAGGCAAGCGGACACATTTTAAAAACAAAATGATGTTTTATTAAAAGTTAGATAATAGCCTTTTTCATACTAAAATTTTGTTAAAAAAATATTAGTTCAGAAACCAAAATATAGAAAATAAAAGCCCGACATCAGTTGTCACTAAGTCATGAGCAACTATGATAACTGTCCTGAAATATAGCAAGTAATATAGTCCGAGAATGCCAAAATGAACTTAAGGGAAGATAAAGAAAGAGAAAGGTAGGTCTATGATCACTAGGCAGCTACCTCGCTATCTCTGATGGAAGTAAGCAACTGGAGTAATCAACAGCCGCTACCGTAGCCAAAGATACCTGGATCTGCACACAAGGTGCAGGGGTTAACATGCGTACCCAAACTCAGTAAGTAACCAATCCAAACTATAAACTTACAGGTAGTGACGGACTAAACCTCAATAGGTAAACAAAATTAAACTGTTCATTAAAGTAGGCATGCTTTCAATTCAAGTATTCAGCTCAAGCAATATATTAAATACAAATCTGAACAATATGAAGTATAAAGCTCAGCTGATCACTATGTGCCAATGAACAGAATGCATGAAAATGTACCATATGCCTGCACTCTCAAGTGCTCAACCACTCGTACTATGTATAGCCATCTGGACCAGGGAAGATCCATCATAGAATATATACACAATACTGACAACAGTCACTCAGTACCGTGGAAGGCCATTCCAACCCTATAGAGAATATCCATCTCCAGGTATAAATACTTTGGAAGATATATATGTCCAGGGAAGATTCATACCTCAATATATCAACATCGCTCACTGGGGGTGTATTACAGACTCCTGAGGGCCTCCTATAGACCAAGCGCTATTATAATTATCAACATAACTGCTACGGTGTGCAACCCGATCCCATAACTATCACTCATAATCAGGCTATTGGCCTCACTCAATCAACACTATCCCGTCTCAAACACACGGGCTCACAATGCCATGAAATTAGCCCGAAATAATGATATGATGTGCCAAAATAATAACAACTAAAACTGAGACATGATTTGATATGCATGAATAAGACTGAGTACAGAATATCAATGAAATGAATGAAATGATGGCACGAAACAACCACTCGCGCCTCAACAGTATCGATGTGAAGCCCTAACATGATATTCATCATAATCTACAGCTCATTTACGTGATCACAAAACAAAAATAGGGATATCAGCAAGAAAGAGACACCAAGCAGTGCCATGGAATGAACCAGGCCATAATTCTCACGGTGCACGCTGGCACACCCATCTCTTGGCATGAGCGTCACCTCAATACTAATCCTATAGCACATAGTTTGGCGGTTCGAACCCTCAGAACCATGTTTGGAAGCGTTACTTACCTCAAACTAAGCCAAATCTTACTCCATGATGCCCTTGCCTCTGGAATCGGCCTCCAAACTTCCCGAATCTAACCAAAAGCAATACAATGCAATCAATATAGTCCAAGGAGCCAATTCCACATGAAAAACTATCAATTAAGACAAAAATCTGGAAATCCACCCAAACCCAGCCCCCAGGCCCACTTTTTAGAATATGAAAATAATCACAAAACTAGAAAGCCCATTCACTCATGAGACTATCCAAATCAAATTCATCAAAATCCGACATCAAATGGTCCCTCGAATCCCCAAATCAAACTCTTGAATTCCCAAGCCCTAACACCTTACTTTCACCCCTAATCTTAACTAATTATATGATTAATCATAAGGAAATCATCACATATAGGAGTATTAACGCTCAAGCCACTTACCATACTGATAAACCCTTTAATTCCTCCTCAAAATCGCTATCAAAAGCTCTAAGGCCGACTAGAAATGGTGGAAAATGAACAAAAATCCGGAAGTGCACCTTTTATACATTATGCTTAGAACTTCTACATCTGCAGTCCTCATGTCGCTTCTGCAACGCCGCTCCTACGAAAAAAACCCATCGCGGGTGCGATTATCACTTAAGCAATCAAAAACTGCGTTTACGGTCCAATTCCTACACATGCGGCTCCCAGCCAACCTCATCCTTGGCCACTTCTGCTGCCCCTTCTCCACTTTTGTGGGCTCGTACCTACAGTCCCCACTCCGCAGGTGCGATTATGAAAGCAAAGTTCAATCTTCAGCATTCCTCAAATTCCAACATTGTTCCGTCAACCACCTGAAATAAACCCAAGGCCCTCGGGTCATCTACAAAACATATTAACAAGTCATATAATAACATGCAAACTTAGTTGAACCTTCGAAACCCTCAAAACAACATCAAAACACCTAATCACCCTCCGATTCAAGTTTAAGAGCTAAAAAACTTCCAATTTCCGCAAATGATTCCGAAACTTATCAAATCACCTCTGAATGACCTAAAATTTTGCACACACGTCAAAAATGACACTATAGACCTACTCAAACTTCTGAAATTCCATTTTGACCCCGCTATCAAAATTTTCCACCGCAGACCAAAATTACCAAATTTTTAACTATCGCCAATTAAAGCCTAATTATACCACGGACCTCCAAATCACATTTCGAACGCGCTTCTAAGTCCAAAACCACCTAACAAAGCTAATAGAACCATCTGAATTGACATCCAAGATCATTTACACATAAGTCAACACCTGATCAACTATCCAAACTTAAACCGTCCCAAAAGTGACTAAGTATCTCAAATCCTCTCTGAATCAACTCTAGACCCGAACCAACAGATCCAACATATCATAGTATAGCTGAAGAATACTAAAAGTAGCAGAAATGGAGAAACTGGGCTATCACTCTCGAAACGACCATCTGGGTCATTGCATAATTGGTTTAGGATTTGGGTGAGGAGATATAAGGAAGGTGGAGGAATTATTATGGGTCGTTGATCATTTGAGATCAACGACCATGATTAAAATAGGAGTGGGGTGGGTCGTTTACGTGGGTAGCGGCCAGGTTGAGGTTAAGGGGTCCTTTGGCTTGGGCTGGGGAAATTGGGCCAAGTATCTGAGTAGTTTTGGGCCGCTAATGTGGTCCAAAATTGGTATAATTTAGACTATCTTTTAAATACAAAATTGTGGAAATAAAAGTAATTAATAATAAGTAATAAAATATTTTATTATACACTAATATGATTGAAAATAATAACCTGGCATTGTAAAATTAAAAAAAAAAATCCTTTTTTGGCACATATAATATAAAAAAACGTAATTACGCATGAATATAGACTACTATTGTAAAATTAAGTAAATAGCTAAAAATACAAACATAATTATATAAAATGATATAAAAATGTTATAAACGTATATGTGGGTGCAAATAATAAATTTGGATGATTAGTCATTACAAAATAGTTTTAAAAGGTTATTTAATAAATATTTAAGTCATTTACATGCAAGAAAATTAATTTTAAAGCTCTAAAAATTATGAAAAAATTATAAAAATATTTGTATAAACCTTATAAATTGAGTAAGGATGCAGAATGACATTTTACAAATATATATTCCATTTTGAGAAATATGAGGGCAAAACTAGGTATAAACAGTTGTCCCTCTTTACCCGGAAATGATGAAAGAGTTCTCGGGTAAAAAAAAATAATGACCAATTTTGGCTTAGTTGCGTGGGGAATGATGTGATTTTAAAAAATGGAGGCCGAACCTTATTTCTTGAGTATCCTACATATCCATGGTGTTACAAGAAACATGTCGTGTGTAGTTCTGGATCAAACAACGAACAAAACCAATGGAGTTGTTATAAGAATTGTTGTATGTTTCAAAAAGGTTCTTTTGGGTAGGATATTATCGCAAGTAATAGATGTATTTAGCTGGAGTCGTGAATGTGAATTTGAACGTTATGGGTGTGTGAGGCAGATATTCGAACAGTCATAGAAAAACTAATCAACTACGGATCGTCAATTATGTTTGAAGTAATGAAAGGATGTGAACGTTGTGAACGGGAACCGGAGTGAAGACTAGTCCCGTATGTAGAATGGTTACCTCCCGAATTACCTGAAAAACTTAAAACACTATGCATGTGAATATATATGGGTTATTGCAAAAATTTAAACATGATGAAAATTCCCTTGGACTATTAAGGTTGTCTTTGGCAATGAGGATGATGTCCTCAAACTATGACGTCTTTGGCCAAGAAGTGTATGATAAGGGATTCGTAGTCCATGAAATGGTGTACTCGGACTATGAGAATTGTGCCTTTGGGCTATGAAGCCTTTGAATAATGATGTGCAGTTTCGAGAGATCCTCAGTTCATGGAATGGTGTCTTCATGCTATGAGGATGGTGCCTTTAGACCATGACGCCATCGAACAATATGACAATATTTTAGCCTATGAAATGCAAAGATATAGTTATATCGATTGTTTGATGTAGGAAATAGTTTATGCTTAGTCATATGCGAGGATGAGTCAAGACAAAGCTTAGTTTTGTATGAGATGAGGGAAATGTTTAGCCCTATACGAAGAAAGGGAATAGTGTTTAGCTTTACGCAAGCGTAGAGAGTGTTTAGTCTCATGCAAAGAGGAGCAATGTTTAGCGTTATGTAGTAATGGAGATACTGCTTAGTCCTAAAAGAAGGTAATGATTTAACCTTATGCGAGGTGAGGGTAGTTTCTAGCCCTATGCAAGGAGTGGAGACAATTCTTAGGCTCATGCAAGGAGAGGCAATGTTTAGCCTTATGCAATGGTGAGGATAGTGTTTAGCCTTATGCAAAGAGTGGAGATAATGCTTACAAAGAGAGGCAATGTTTAGCGTTATGCAATGGTGAGCA
Source organism: Nicotiana glauca (assembly GCA_026770625.1). NCBI lineage: Eukaryota > Viridiplantae > Streptophyta > Magnoliopsida > Solanales > Solanaceae > Nicotiana > Nicotiana glauca. The sequence continues at coordinate 214,281 of MU723947.1, forward strand.
CAATGTTTAGCCCTATGCAAAGATTGGAGACAATACTTATCTCATCCAAAGAGAGGCAATATTTAGCCTTATGCAATAGTGAGGGCAGTGCTTAGCCCTATGCAAAGGGTGGAGACGATGCTTAGCCTCATGCAATGAAAGGCCGTGCTTAGCCTTATCAAAGGAATCGAGACACTGCTTAGTCTCATGCGAAGAAGGGCAGCGTTTAGCCCTATGCAAGAAAAGCAATGAATAGCTGCGAGAGAGAAAAGTACTTAGCTTGATGTGTTTGCGTTTTGCAGTTTTGTTGTTATGAAGATGGTGATTTTTTTGTGCGTATGTATTTGCAAATATTCTTGTTATGTTCATTGAGTCTGCATTCAAAGAAAAATTGTGAGTTTTGTGGGGAACGATTGGTTCATGCTATTGAACCCCCACTTCACAATTACTCCTGTCTTGAGGTCCTGCTTGAGTCACCCTGGGTAACATCTGGCTTCCATAAAAACAAATTTTCAAAAAACATTCATGCCTTTGAAAAAGTATTTGCATAAATGACGTTGTTTTAAATATATGATAGTGCATGAGATCAAATAATTTAGAGGAATCGGTGATTGCGACGCATTTAGAGACATTGCAACCTCCTTACTTTAGAATTTTTTGTGTCCTCTTCAAAATTCTGCCCCAATTTAAATGCATACTTCTGACAACACATTCTTTGGCTGTTCCAAACGTGTTAAAATCGGAAAAACTCGTGATTTTGACTCAACTTCTGATCATGCGGGAAATGAAGATTTTATTAGAATGTGACCGAACCCACAGGGCCTTCTATGTATCCCCTCTTAAATGGGAATCAGGTCAAGTATAGTTCAATTACATCAAATAGAAAATGCAAATAATCTTAAACATAGTATCTCTTGATTGCGTCTGAATTGATAGGTTTCGGATAAGTCTCTCCATCCATTTCTGCAAGTATAAGTATTCCTGATGTTAGTACCTGGTGAACCATGTTAGGACCTTGCCAGTTGGGTGAGAACTTCCCCTTGGCTTTATCCTGGTGTGGGAAGATTCGCTTTAGCATCAATTGCCCTATTGTGAATTTCCTTGACCAAACTTTTGTTGAAAGCTCTTGCCATTCTGTTCTGGTAGAGTTGACTATGACATACCATATTCATTCGTTTCCCCTCAATGCGAGCTACTTGTTCATACTGGCTTCATACCCATTCTGCATCGTTGAGCTCAACTTCTTGTTTTTGATTCTTAAAGAAGTGATATCTACTTCGGTGCGAATAATGACTTCAGTACCATAAACTACTAGGTAGGGAGTTGCCCCTGTTGATGTGCAAAATGTGGTACGATTTCCAAGTAAATCAAATGGTAGCTTCTCGTGCCATTATTTCTAATTGTCCACCATTTTCCTCAATATCTTCTTGATATTCTTGTTGGTGGCTTCTATGCATCGTTCATTTGCAGCCTATGTTGTGGAGTTCCTATGATTGATATTAATGTTTCACACATGTCTTTCATCAAATCACTATTGAGATTGGCAGCATTGTCAGTAATAATTGACTCTAGTACTCAGAAATGACAAACAATGTGGTCCTGACCAAAATATGCTACAACCTTCTTAGTTACAGCTTTATAAGATGTCGTTTCCACCCATTTTGTGAGTAGTCTATGGCCATCATAATGAACATATGACCATTTGAAGTAGAAGGTTCGATTGGGCCGATGACATCCATACCCCAAGTGGAGAAAGGCCAGGGTGAACATGTTGCGTTGAGTTAATTGGTAAGTACTCTATCATGTCTGCATGTATTTGACACTGGTGAAACTTCTAAACATACATGATGCGGCCTGTTTCCATATTAATCTAGAAATACCCTGCTCCTAGTTTCTTATTGGCTAAGATGAAACCATTCATGTGCGGTCCGCAAGTTCCGACATGTATTTCCTTGAGCAATCTGGATGCCTCTTTGGCATTGACGCACCATAGTAATCCCCGAACACGAGTCCTTCTATGCATAATTTCCCCGCTTTCGCAAAAATAGTTGGCTAATCATAGAAAAACGTGCGCTTCTGAGTATGGATAGCAGTCTTTGGGTATTCTCCCTTTTCCAAGTACTTCTTGATATCGTGGAACCACGGATTTCCGTCAATCTCTTCTTTAACATGAGCACAATAAGCCGACTGCTTATGAATCCCTATTGGGATAGGATCAATAAAATTCTTGTCTAGTGTTGTATCATGGAAGACAAGTGCATCTGCGAATTCATTCTAAATCCTTGGAACATGTTTGAACACCATATTTATGAACCTCTTGATCAGCTCCTGTACAAAGTGCAAATATGGCAATATTTTGGTGTTCTTCGTAGCACATTCCCTAAGAACCGGGTGCACTAAAAGATCAAAATCTCTAATTGCCAGCAGCTCCTGAACATTCATGTCAATGGCAAACCTATGTCCCTAGATGCAAGCCTCATATTCCGCCATATTGTTGGTGTATGGAAACCTGAGTTTTGTAGATATCATATGGTGTTGGTCGGTCTCTAATACTTAGACAGCTCCAACACCTACTCCTTTGAAGTTTTCTACTCCATCCAAGAACATCTGCCAACCATCATGTGCCTCGGTGCTATATTCTCCTATAAATAACACCTCCTAATCAGGAAAATACATTTTTAATGGTTTGTATTATCCGTCTATGGGATTTTCTACCAGATGATCCACCAATCCTTGCCCTTTGACCGCCTTCTTAGATACATAGATGATGTCGAACTCACTCAACAATATTTTCTACTGTGTTAACTTACTCGTACGCATGGGTTTCTGAAAGATGTATTTTAGCAGATCCATCCTTGGTATGAGATATTTAGTGTATGCATAAAAATAATGCCTCAACTTTTAAGTTATCCATGTCAGAGCACAAAAGGTATGTTCCAACAAAGAGTACTGGGCTTCACAAGGCGTGAATTTCTTGCTCAGATAATATATTGCTTGCTCATTTCTTCCAGTTTCATCATGTTGTCCCAAAACGCAACCAAAAGCCCCATCCAATACGGGCAAATAAAGCAGCAGAGGTCTTCCCGATTTTTGTGAGACCAGAATGGGCGGTTTAGATAAATACTCCCTCATTTTTTCGAAGGTTTTCTTGCATTATTCAGTCCATCTTGTTGCAGCATCTTTCCTCAGCATCCTGAAGATTGGCTCATATATCACGGTTGATTGTCTAATGAAGCGGCTAATGTAATTGAGGTGACGTAAAAAACTGATCACGTCTTTCTTATTTTTTGAAGGTGGCAAGTCTTGGATAGCTTTGACTTTTGATGGGTCTAACTCAATCCCTCAGTGACTGGCAATGAATCCTAACAAATTTCCAGTACGGACTCCGAAGTCTTCTATGTGATCCGAACTCCTTTTAGATTTGATGATAATGACATCCATATACACCTCTATTTCCTTGTGTATCATGTCATGAAAGATGGTTGTCATGGCTCTCATGTAGGTGGCTCCACCATTCTTTAGACCAAACGGTATCATTTTGTAACAGTATATCCCCTACGGTATGAGGAAGGCTGTCTTTTCAGCATCCTCTTCATCCATCTAGATCTAAAGGTATCTTACGAAGAAATTCACAAAGGATTGGAGCTCATGTTTGGCACATTGGGCAACGAAAAATCATCTTTAGGACTCGCTTTGTTCAAATCTCGGTAATCAACACATACTCTAACTTTCCTATCTTTCTTCGGAACTAGCACAATATTGGCCAACCAAGTTGGGTATTTGACCATTTGAAGGACCTTGGCATTGATTTGCTAGGTGACCTCCTCTTTTATCTTCAAACTCATATCCGGCTTGAACTTTCTGAGCTTCTTCTTTATCGGTGGACACATGGGATTAGTGAGTAGCTTGTGAGCCACTATGGATATGCTCAAACCAGTCATATTATCTTTCGACCACGCAAAAATATCTTCATACTCTTTTAGGAATATGATGTACTCTTCCTTCTCTCGCGGTGATAGATGGATGCTTATATGTGGTTCCTCGACTATTTCGAAATCCCCTAAGTTAATGGCCTCGGTTTCCTCCAAATTAGACTTTGGTTTATTTTAAAAGTTTTCTACTTCTCCAATGATTTCCTCAAGTATTATATCATCTTCCAAATCCTCTGAATTACTATCCTTATGTTTGTTGTCTTATTACATGTCACAATCATAGGTTCATCGAGATAGGTAATAATAATGTAGAAAAGAAAAATGTAATAATAATGATAAACATGAAAGGCAGTAATGCATTGATAAAATTGTTAGAACATCGACAAGCATAGCTCGATGGCTGGAGGAATTATTTTAAAAAAATACTAAAAAATGTCTCAAATACTCAAAACTATTTTTAAAGTAATTCATGTTAATTTGCCATGACACCCAAGAACTCTACGGTCCCGGGATGATGCAGCAGTCTAGCTCTTAAGAACAACTCCTTTCTTTATGATATGAATGGTAAGGTCTTCCTCCTCCTCCTCCTCCTCAACTAGATATGAATGGTAAGTCCATATCTTCTTCATCTAGAAACAACTTCCTCATGCTAGCTAAAACTTCATCTTCCTTTGATCCCCATATCATGTCAGCTTGATGGAATGTCTGGTGCAGAGGTGGTACCGGTTGTTCTAGTGGATAATAATGACCACACCATGGTGGTGACCGATTCTAGTATTCCTACCATGTGTATTCAAATCCGAGTCCAAGAGTCATGCCATGATGCTATAGTTGTATGTGTTTGCTGATCCCTTGAAAATTTTGGCCGAGACCTTTGCCAGGTTCATACCATGTCCATAGTAGTATGCTTTCTACCTTGCTTCTCCACTATCGGTCCTTTTCAATTGCATTTATTCGCTCAATGCGATCATATGTTTTCGCCACCCAGCATTTTCCTATTTTCGATGATTGGAACAATCTGATTGGTGTAGATTGGGTTACTTCCATCTCCATGAATAATCACCTGCTAATGATTCCATTCAAATTTCACAGCTTGATGTATGGTTGAAGCCACTGCATCGACAACATATATCTATAGTCGCCCCAATAGGTTGTAAGTAGCAGATATATCTAACACTTGGAACTTGACATCAAACCAAGTGGGGCCCAACTGTAGACTGATGTTTATTTCTCCAAATTGTGGCTATCTGAGATTCATCGAATTCATTTATATTCATGATTCCCATCTGTATCTCGTGCAAGCATTTAGCCAATCTCTTCAGAATAGTCAGTGGGCATATGTTGAGACTTGAACCTCCATCTATCAAGACCCTAGCGATGAACTTTTCTTCAAATTGCACTATGATGTGTAGTGCCCTATTGTGACTCAGTCCTTCTGGTGGTAATTCATCTTCATGAAAGGTGATTTTGTGGCTCTCCAATACCTGTCCGACCATGTTATCCATCTTCAGACTAGTGATATTTGTGGGTACATCAGTTTCACTCAACATCTTCATCAAAGAATTCCTGCGTGTGTCTGAGTTTTACGGCAGTGACAAGATGGATATCTGACCTGGAGTTTTGTTCAAGTCGTCAACAATAGAGTACTCTTGCTTGTACCTTTCTCCAAAGATCATCAGTTCCATTTTCAACAACATGAGGCTTTGATGTAGGTTCATTTCTTGTTCCTCCTAGGTTCTCAGGAGTATAGATGCTACCAGTTCTAGTCATGCCTTGTGCCGCATCTATTTCCTCTATTTTTGCTTTTCCTTTTCTTCTTGCTTCCACAACATAGTCCCATGGGATTTAATTAGACTTCTAGGATGGTGTGGGACAGTGAACGATGTAGTTACCTCGACTTCAAATGGTGCCTACGTTTGTACCACCACTAGTGTGAGGATGACCGGAGATGTTTTAGGAATATCCCCCTATTTAACGAGTTCGATGGACCCCACTTGATCCCATCCTTCGTCGGTCTCTATACCATGTACTCCCTCACCTCTATGATCCGGGAGAGGATTTTTACAAATATTTGGTGTAGCTTCTTTTGCCTGTATGACGTTGGTGTCGATCAATGCCCGAATCTTGTCTTCCAATGTGCGTCACTTATCAATGGTATGGCCCTTCATGACTGAATGATAGGCACATGTTTTGTTGGGGTTGATCCACTAGGAGAAATTCTCCATAACAATGATAGGAATGGGAGTAACATAACCAGCAGCGTTTAATCTCTCGTACAATTGGTCTATGGGTTCGGCAATTGGGGTGTATTGTCTAGGCGGTCTACAATTGCAATTTTGATGTGGCTTTTGGTAGTTCTGGCGGGGGGGGGGGGG
>MU723947.1:221261-242685 GCA_026770625.1 Nicotiana glauca
CAGGAAGTTGGTATCTGGGGAGTGAAGTTTGGTATGTTGGTAAAGGTGTTGGTATATCATAGGAGACTTAGGAAACTAGGCTACCATCATGACACCTACTTCTTTCTTCTTCAAAATGCCTCCCGATTGCAAAGCTTTATTTAGGGCCTACAGTGCCTCGAAATTGGTCATCATCCCATTCTTAATTCCTTCTTTTATTCTTTCTCCTAGCTTAATGATATCAAAGAATTTATGATTTTCAATACCATTAACCTTTCATAATTCTGCAGGTCTTGAGCTCTAATGAAGAACTTGTTCATTTGTTCTTCTTCTGGTACTGGCCTTACTTTTGCGACTTTTGATCTCCAGTGAGTAGTATACTCATGGAAGGTTTCTATCGGCTTATTCTTGAGGTTTTGAATGTAGAAAACTTCTGGTGCATTTTTCGTGTTGAACTTTAATCTATCAATGATGACTGCCGCCATGCTTACCCAACTAACCCACTTCTTTTGGTTTTGACTGATATACCCAGAGAAAGCGTCTCTTGTGAGGCTTTGCTTGAACAGTTTCATGCTAATTTTTTCATTCTTGCCTACTCCTACAGGTTTGTCACAATACGTTTTCAGATGTACTTTCGGACAACTAGTTCTATCGAACATTTCAAACTTGGGAGGTTTGTATCCCTCCGGCAGTTCTATTTTTGGCTGAATACACAGGTGCCCATAGTTTAGACCTTCCATGCCTTTGCCACCTTCAACACTCTGTACTCTACCAGGGAGCTTCTTGAGTTCCTCTTCTATGTTCTGAATGAGCATGTCTTTCTCGGTCGATTCGGGTATGTATAGTGTTTGCTGCATGGTATAGGGTAAAGTTTCCACATGTATTAGAATACTTGGGTGGACTCCGGGAACTTGTGTATAAGGGTGGTCATTGAATGAGTTTTGGGGATCGGGAGTAGGTTGTGGTGCATTCTAGGGAGTGTGATAATTACTAGTTTGTGCGTATTGAGTTGGATGATGGTGGCATTGTTGAGGGGTTGGTACTGGTGGAGGGTTAAGGTTTTAGAGAGGTGTGGGATGCTAGTATGATGCAGGAAGATTTGGTGGTGGGTTTTGGTTTTGTGTATTTTGTAGTGGTGCTTGGCAGTCGAATTTTGTAGGTTAATGTCGGGGACATTAAGATTGAGGGAAAGGTTTGCCAAAATTCGGGCCTGCTCAAGCTCGCCTTGTAGTTCCAGGATTTTTTGTTCTAAACGTAATACAAACTCATTCTGCACCAGAGTACTTCGACCATTTGAAGTTTCAACTTTTTTCTTCCACGGTTGGATTGTCTTTTCTGATACCACTCAAATCCTCCATTTTCCCATTTCCTTTGCTTTTTATTTTAGGATCACTTGGTTGAAGATGAGGTAGGGGACCTTTGGAACTAGTGTGGTATGCTGACTATGCCAATATGCACGATCCAACCTTGGGGAATTAGAATAATTAAAAGATAAAAATGCAAAAGGTAACCAAGTTAGTAAGGAATAAAAAGAGTGCTTGCAATATTTAAACATATTACACAAATTCATTCAATGATTCGCGTCCTAATTTGGGGACCTCATTATGCCTGAGGTAGGCCTAAGCGACACAAATTTGGAAAAAATTGATGCCAATAATTGCATCATTTAATTAATGCAAAAATGCGTCAAACTTTTACTAAGTCGATAAAAATAATAATAATAAAGTTACTAATGTCATTAGCCTTATTACAATCGAAATCTAAAGCTAGGGTAGAAAGCACTAAACAACATCATTTCCTAGTCTACTTGGTCCCTGAAGGACCTTCTCTGTGCTTGGCTCTTTTGACCCCATCAATTAATCAGGTTCCCCAGATCGCGCATATCCAACAGTAAGTAAGCTTTTGCTAGATGCCCTCATTCACTGCCATCCATGCCTTGACAATCTGAGAGTCTCTTTCTCATCTTTCCCTCAAGCTCCATCAATCCCTATTCCAAGTATTCAAATCTCTCGGTTGACTTAGTGGAAATCTCCTTCCATTATTTTATTGCTACCATGTTCACTCTTTGCCATTCCAGATGTTTAGCTTCAGACTCGAAAACCTTTATGTGTAGCCTTTTATACTTACTAGTGTGTCAGTGGTGTTATCTATGGTCATGTCTTTCAGATTGACTCCTGGCTTGACGTCCCCCACTACATCGTCCTCCAACCATGATAGATAGAAGTGTACATGAACATTATGATAGATGTATGGCTCAATGGTTTCTCTTTCCACAATGGTCTTTTGGTTTTACATATGTTATTTCTCGAACATGAATGGAATGACATCATGCCTTGTACTGGACAATGTTGGAAACCCGGGGTATGACCTGTTTTCTTCCCGCTTGTCTCATTACCTTTATAGGAGCATAAGGATAGATGGCTCACAACTTGATCAGTACCATATTAGCAGTCTATCTTGACCAGATGATGAATTCACTGCTAGGAAACCACTCAAACATCCAATGTACCTGCTCGTTTGTCAAATTGTTGAAGAAACGCACCCAACTTATAGCATTTTCAGGCTGTGCAAAACTGTCCGGGATAAACGTTATTTTTTGGGTGATAGTAAGTTATGTATTTATTCAACAGCCCTTACAAAATCTCTTGATGATACTCGCCCCTCTAAAAGTGTTCCAATAGCCAGACTTGTAATAACAAATTACAACCTACAAAGTGTCCAAATCCCTGGTTGCGCCGATCTAAGGCGCAGTACATTTCAGCTTAGATCGTAGTGATGATATATGTTCATCCCTCGATGAATTCCATCAAGGTCCTAGACACCATGGCTAAGTGTTTACAAATCTTTCCTCCTTTCACTGGAAATATCAACAATCCCAAGAAGCAGATGATGAACATATAAACCCAGTAGTGCGTCCAATCCAATGAAGTAATGGCCTTGCTATACCCATAACGCTTGTAAGGAAATTCAAAGGGGATGTATGATTTCTTTAAATTGAGTAGTTCATAATTTTTCTTAAAACCCAAAATCTTTAGAAAAATCGTGGGGGGTGCGATTCTTTGGTACAAGTAATTCTAGACTATCCCATGGCAACTTAGCGAAGCCTCCTATTTCTTCTGAGAGATGTGTCATTTCTATATCGCCAAATTGAAAAGACAACTCTTTTCTCATCCCACAACATGGTATCAGCCTCAATCAATGCCCTATTTGGTCAAATGTTAAGCAAAGATGGCAGGTCACCAAGTACTCTTCTCACATGATTCTTCCCGTAAGGTGCAAGGTCTTTCCACCAGTCAAGTAGCAAAGGTGTGATATTTTGGACTATACCAAACCTAGGACTTTGTTCTTCATTTTCTGTAAACAAACAAAGGTTAGCCCCTTCCCCCTCCGAATTTGACTATTTATGCAATAATGATCAATACGTTGGCACATTTTCTCCAACTGATGCACGTAATGTGATAGTGTCCATTGGGATTGTGGTAATCACGTCATACTTTGGACAAGATTTATTTTAGCGGGTTGTTCCATTAGTAATTCTCTAACTCGTACTAGGTATAGCATGATGCATGTACATTGCAAGTTGGATTAGGGTTTCTAGAATGGTCTACACAGGTACTCCCAAGTGGACAACTTGATAGGGAAAGGCACGGGACCATCTATTGCACCACTGATCGACTAGTCTACTGCAAATAAGTATTTCCAATTTCAGAAAAGGGTAATTTTGGAAGATCTTGAATAGTCATCAAGCGCTGGTATTTTGATTACTGGCACGAGTAGAGTATGATGTGGAGTGTGCTTTATGGGAAACAATAACACGTTGCCAAGTATTTGCATGATAAAATACGTAAAAATAGTAAATATGATAGCAAAGTAAACATGGAAAACATAGAGAAGAAAGACAAAAGGAATAAGTCGGCTTAGTTCATAGAATATATGCAGGAATGTAATAAACCAGGTAAGGAAGTAGGCATGATATAGTGGTTTTTTACAAGAAGAAGAGCGGTCATAAAAAATAAAGGTTATTAGGGGAAGGGATATGTATGTCATTTCAGATTTAAACAAATAAAGGTGAGTAGGGAAGCCATGTGCACGTCATAGTATATTTAAACAAATAAAGGTGACTAGGGGGAAGGGATGTGCATGTCATAGCAGATTTGAACAAATAAAGGTGAGTAGGGGAAGGGATATGCATGTCACAACAGATTTAAACAAATAAAAGTGAAGAAGGGAAGGGATGTGCATATAGTAAAGAAAGTACTCCATATAAGCTAAGTTCATTATTGTAAGATCCTAGGTGTAAACCCCAGCATAGTCCCCATGTTGTCGCGCCTTGTTTTCTCATGAAAGTGGATTTCGATTTATGGCAACTCTTTTAAAGAAAGGTGTTAAAGAGAAGGGTCGCCCCCTAATGATTTTAAGGTGCGTTAGAGCACCTATTTGCAAATAACTCTGTTTGACTAGTCAACATCGCCAAAGATCGAGTAAGGGCTCAAATTATCTCAAAGAGAAGGTGTTAGGCACTCTCGAGATCCACAACTGTGGGTTCCGGTCGAACTTTAAAGTATGTAGATTATGTAATTAGACTATGTTATCAAATAAACAAAATAAAGTATAACGTCAAAGAATTTTATTGTAACATATGGGAATTGGTACAACTCCTAATGATTATAAGGATACAACTACATAGATCTATATTAATTAACTAAGTATAAATAGAAACCATATAAAGGAGGGGGTCCTAAGTTTTTTATCCTAAAGGATCACACCGTACAACATAAATAATAATTCACAACTTTCTTTAGATCAGAGTTGCTCATATTATTCAGATGGCACAGACTATCATCCTGCTAGCCAATTACTATGTTGAAGTTGTTACTTACGGGTACTCTAATTCAATTCTAAACCTTATCCAGTGTGTTCACTACCCGTCCCATGCCTATGGTCCAAGAGGCTTTGGACATCTATTCGGATGGTTCAAGACTTACTTAGGTTGCTCAAAAATGATAAAACTAATTGTGCATTCAAAACAAATAGGACCGCGCATAATAGCAAAGAGTGGCTCATGTTATCCTCCACACATAAAAAAAGAAGCATGCAGACTGATTTCTTGTATTAGACATTAGAAAATCCCAAAATTAAGACTTAGAGTACTTTAGTCTAATAGGAATGATCTCTATATGATTTCAGTATCAAACTGGTAATGCTGCATTTTTCTAGGCGAATGTACGGACATATTAAATTGTTATAAGTCCTATAGACATGTTTTCTAAGTGATTCTGGTTTCTAGTATTATATAAAAGCAATGTTCAGGCGAATTAAAACATTGTGAATCCTATAGGAATGATTTCTAAGTGATTATGGAGTCTAGCAATACAAAGGCAGTGCAACAATTTTTGGATTAACTCAATGGCAAAATGAATGTTGCAAGTCCTATAGACATGATATCTAATCGTCTTGCATTAAAATTTAGTGAAAAAAATCACAGTTATGAATTACAAGTGCTGTTTTTTTTATAGGCATGCATCTTAAACAGGCGGTAGTGTAATAGAAAATAAAGGAAATAGTCGATTAGAGTATTAGAACCCTATAGCCATGATATCTAGATGAGTAATACACTAAAAGTAATTGAAGCTACTGATAGATTGATTATTTGAAGTCTTATAGGTATGGTATCTAAAAATATTGCTTTGTTGTGCCCTATAGTCATGTTATCTATGAGTGCACAATAGTGGAAATAGGTACAACAACTACTTGAAATAACAGATTTTGACAAGTTAAGTGATGTGTGTGCGCATGACTCCTGCATGCATTCTTTCTACACGTTAAATTAAAAGTGTGTAAAGCAAATAACATATAAACCACATAGGTTCTATAGGCATGCTTTCTACCTGTTCATGTGAGAATTAGAGCACCCTATTCCCCTTGTTACTAATTTCCCCATCTGTTTGATTACAAGTTATTAAAAGCCCAAGACGAAATGATACATGATGAAAAATTACAAGTATTAACAGACAGACACCCAATATGGAAATTAGAAGCCCAATATAGAAATAACCCAGGGATATCCCCAGGCCTTCAATGGTCTCAAAATTCACACAACAGCAGACCCAGAGATCAGTTTCATAGCCACATGAGTTTCATGCCCAACGTGTATGGCCCCAACGCTTAATTACTAAAACACATGCCAGACTCTGCCATACTGATGACAACATATTTATAGAAACTAAGGAAAACAGCTTAAACACCTAATTCTTAAAACTATAGCTAATAGCAGTTTTAGTTAAGACATATAAACAGGACTAGGCTAGGTTGAAAGCATACAAGATACATATGAGGCGGGTTAGCTCTTGTAATTCCATAAAGAAATTTTAATAGCGACATTATGGACCAACATAGGGTAATATACTATTCAAAAGAGAGAAATTACAAGTTAACAAGCAAACAAATGAGAAGAATAATTTCTAGATGTAATTCGGTTAATAGTATCAAAGAGCAGCAAAATCCACAAAATCTCAATGCGTCAGAGTTTTGAAGGGTTTTAAATGAACCCCGGACAATGCTCGCACTTAGAAAGAATACAATCAAATTTGAATGGCCTTCGCTTTTAGCCGACCGGGGTCTCAAATTTTAGAGTATAACCAGAGAGAATGAAAGAATAGTAGTGATTAACATCTGTTCAAAGAGAATCACGAGAAGGGTTTATATAGTGACCGATTAGGATGAACAAACATGGAAATAATCGAAAAACGTAACAAAGGAAGGAAAAGATCACATGCATTCAGTAACAGAGTTGGTAAAAGAGATGACAAAAATTTCGAACCCAAGTTGGTTCCAACAGCAATAAATCAGACCGATAATGAAATAATCATCCATTATAGAATGTGTACAGACAAAATATCACCCATATTTTCACAAAATAAGAGTCAATCAGGTCTGCTCTTGAAAGTAGTTCTTGCCAAAAATAGGCCAAGAACTAAGTAACACCATAGACACGCATACAACAGTAAAGTATCACAAAATACGTAAGCGAATCTCGAATTGATTCCATTTTTAGGTTGGTATCAAAGTGTAATCCGGAAGCGGCAACTAGGTTTGCTTATAGACAGGCAGAATAGAGAGGTTTAGAGGCAGCTGGAGTGGGGAAATAGGGTGAGGGCTTGGGGCGAGGGATATGAGGAAGGTAGAGGAATTATTATGGGCCGATGATCATTTGAGATCAACGAACATGATTAAAATGGGAGTGTGGTGGGTCATTTACGCGGGTACCGGCTGAGTTGAGGTTAAGGAGTCATTTAGTTTGGGCTGGGAAATTGGGCCAGGGATTTGAGTAGTTTTGGGCCACTAATGTAGTCCAAAATTGGAATAATTTGGACTATCTTTTAAATACATAATTGTTTAAATAAAAATAATTAATAAGAAATAATAAAATATTTCCTTATACAAAAAAATAATTGAAAATAGTAACTTAACATTATAAAATTAAAAAAAATACTATTTTGGCACAAATAATGTATATAAAAACGTAATTACTCATGAATATAGTCTGTAACTACAAAATTATGTAAATAGCTAAAAATACAAACATAATTATATGAAATAATGTAAAAATATTATAAAAATATATATGGGTGTAAATAATAAATTTAGATGATTAAGTCATTAAAAAATAATTTAAAAAGATAATTAATAAATATTTAAGTAATTTAAATAAAACAAAATTAATTTTAAAGCTCTAAAAATTATGAAAAAATTATAGAAATATTTTTATAAACCTTGTAAATTGAGTAATAATGCAGAATGACATTTTGAAAATATATATACTATTTGGAGAAATATGAAGGCAAATTTGGGTATCAACAGTGACAAGTTGGTATTAGAGCACTAGTTTTATAGGTTCTACGAGTCTTGAGGAAGTGTCTAGTAGAGTCTTGCGAATAGGTATGATGATTCCCATACCAATCTTCAAGAGTCTATAGGGCTTCTACGAAACGTCCCTTCTTTATTTCCTCATCGTGCGGCTTTGTTTCAGCTTGGCTCCTATATCTTTGATTTCTTTGTATTCACTCGTATGTGAGTTGCACACTCAGTATCAGTTATGTGCCAGCGGTTTGTGATGTTGTGGATAGACTATGGAGGTCTATAGATGCTTGCTTATTATTGTGATATGTCGTTTTTTTCTTGGAAGTAGATACAGTGGTAGACCTTTTGGTTATTCATTTGTAAGATGCAGCATATTATGGTATCTAGTTAATGAGTATTGACTTTGAAGGATTAAATAGTTTTCTAGTTGTTGTGACCATGGTATGGTCATAGGGAGATGTTGATTTGAGGGTAGCCAGTGGGGTTTAAGGTTATGTGATTCGTATGAGGCTTTTATTTAGTAGAGTGCATATATTACAACTTTAGAGGGCATGAGGAATTCGCTTGACGGTCATCGGGGTGAGTATGCACTTGGCATAGTCTTTGGAGTATTTTGTGACTATAGTCACATGGGTTTATGAAGTATTCAGCTTATTAACAATGTGAGACCAGGGCAATTATGAAGGAAGTGTGCTATGTGTTACAGACGATGTGTTTTATGGCTTCGAGCAAAGTGGGGGGACCTGCTATCAATGATCGTATTGTATGTTCATGTGTTATATAGTTCTTGGACTAGGATGTTCTTGCAGATTGGCTATGATTTGAGAAAGGTTTCATCGAGGATGATTTAGATCAAGGTGAATAACTATCGAGGAGGTTCTTATGAGTTCAAGAACCATGTGTAGTGTTTATGGACTTTTCGGATTTATGTATGGCTAGGGCTTGAGATCTATGTTAGATGGTGTCTGGACTAGCAATACTTCTATATCATTATCGACCCTACATGGTAGTATTAGAGAGATACAAGAGATGGCTTTGGGTTTGTAGAAGGTCCCTTTAGAGTGAGCATTTCAGGCTGAGTTACTTCTAGGTTTGGTGTCACTAACCAAAATCCAAAAGTCGTGATGGAACCTAACCCAATCTGCTAGGTAAGCCAATTAACAACTATCTAATTTAATGAGATTTATTAAGAGAAGAAATGACAATAAAACTGATTTTATACAAAGAATTCCCCAAGGACTGGTAGTACAAATTACGAGCTTCTATGATTCAAAATTCATAAAGCTGGTGTGAAATAAAATAACTCATCTATTGAAATATATATGAATATATTAATAACTCTAAAGCTACAAAGAACAAGAGGCAGTTGTGACTGGATAACAGATATATCTTCAATGCTAGCTCCCTCCATGTATAGCAACATCAACATCCAAAATCTATACGCAAGGTGCAGAAGTGTAGTATGAGTACAACCGACCACATGTACTCAATAAATAACAAACCTAACCTAAGGTTTAAAGTATTGAAGAGCTGGGTCAATGGTCCGATTCCAACTCCAATAACCCGTCACACTTCACAACAACTTAAAAAGAATGATATAAGAAAATAACTCAGGGGTAAGATGCTTAACTCGTTCACAGTTATGGAAAGTAGGTATGCTTTTCAGGTATAACAGTAAGTCCCAAATCTTCCACTGAAAATACCAAAAACATAAGAGTAAGTTTGAAAACTATGATTTTTTTCAAAAATCCTTTTACCAATAAATAAGATGTTTCATTTCTTTCAGATAGCATGAGGAAAGTACATCTTTATGCCTATATGTCACCATCCACGTGAAATCTCATGTAAGATCCATGCCCAGGGAAGATTCATCCCTCAATATAAATAATTCGGGCAAGATCCATGCGTATGGAAGATCCATCCCTCAATATAAAATAACTACATTCAATGTGGGTATGCAGACTCCGGAGGGGCTCCTTCAGCCCAAGTGCTATAATATACCGGATCTAGGGATACATAAATAAAAATATGTTGCAGCGTGTGGCATGATCCCATAAATATCACTCATAATCAAGCCCTTGGCCTCACTCAATCATCAATATCTCCAGTCCCTCGGGCTCACAACGCTCATATTAAGTAGCCCTAATCAATGATACCAGATGTGACAATACACACTACCAGAGACTGAGGTGTGATAAGAAATAATGAATAAGATTGAGTACATAACTAAAATTTTAACAAATGACTCAACATCAAAGAACGACCACTATGGGTCCCAATAATACCAGCATATAGCCTAAACAAGATCTCTAGCATCAATTACATCTCAGCTGCTCTAACAGATAGAGTACAGTAGAAATGTTCAAATAAGATAGCTACACAATTCCGTGAAAATGACTAAATCACAATTTACACGGTACACAACGATACGCCGGTCACCTAGCATGCTCGTCACCTCAATATAAATCATATAACATGTAATTTGGGGTTTCATACCCTTAGCACCAAGTTTAGAAGTGTTACTTACCTCGAACAAGCCAAATCCAATATCGAGCAAGCAAAACAATGCTCCAAAAATGCCATCTCGTGCGTACAAACCACTGAACAGTTTGAAACAATCCAAAGGCAACTCAAATACATCAAATAAAGCCAAAGTAAGCCATTCCAAAGGATAAAGGTTGAATCTTCAATCAGAGGACCAAACTCAGCCAAAAAAGTCAAATCCGAGCCCGCACCTTGGAACCCAGCGAAACTTATAAAATCCGATAACCCATTCAATTATGAGTCCACCAATACTAGTTTCACCCAAATCCGACTCCAAATCGATTTTCAAATTTTAAACATTCACTCTATGAAACTTTGTACAAAAACCCAGAATTTTCTCTTTAAAATTCATACTACAATTACTTAAAAACGAGGATAGATTCATGCAATATTACTAAACCCTAGTAGAGAATATTTACCCTAATAGATATGGTGAAAATAGCCTAAATATTAACCAACTACGAGCTTCCTAACTCAAAATATGACCAAATGAATAAACCCTCAGTATTCAATATTTTTCTCCAGCTGTTCGGCCTCGTTTTGTGTGCCAAATGATCCCAAAACTCGCTTTTGATGCCACCAACGAGTTCCTTTTGAAAATTTAATCAAATAAGGCTTTTGAATCACTCAATTTAACCTTATAATGAAGGAGATATGTTGGATTCATTATTTGGAAATAGTGCAGATTTTTAAATACAAAGTCAGTGGCAATTTCATAGTTAGTCTGAAAAAATCTGGCTAATAAATTCTTAGTAAAATAACAATAAACTCCTCATACGATATCCAAATTTGATGTTTTATTTTTCTATGTCCCCATAATTATGATAAGGATCTAATGCTTCAATCAAAATAGAAATTGGAGTTCGTTTGCTTAATGTGGTATCATTTATGCTTGAAAAAATGAGCTCAATACAACCCAAACATATCCGAAACTCACCCCAGCCCCTATAGACCCCGTCTGAACATATCAAAAAGTCCCATAACATAACACGGCCCTTCTCGAGACCTCAAATCATGCATAACAACATCAAAATGACAAATCGCACCTCAAATCAATCTTAATGAACTTTCGAGCTTTCGACTTCAAAAAACTCGCGCCAAAACATATCAAATCTGCTCGAAATGAACTCAAATTTTGTACACAAGTCCCAAATGATATAACAAAGCTATTCTAATTCTAGAACCACAATCTGAATTTGATATCCTCAAAGTCAACTCTTGGTCAAATTTATAAACTTTCCAAACCTTCAAATTTTCAACAATTGCCAATTAGCGCCAAAACCTTTTAGAATTATCAAAATGCAAATCTGGGCATATACTCGAGTCCAAAATCACAATCTAGACCTAATAGAACCATCTAATCTGCAATTTGAGGTCAAAGACTAAAAAGTCAAACTTGGTAAACTCTTCCAACTTTAAAGCTTCGATTATGAAATTCATTCATCTAAATCAGTTCTGAATTACCTGAAAAACTAAAACCGCCGATACACACAAGTCGCAATACATCATACCGAGCTACTCATTCCCTCAAACAATCGAACAAAGTGCAAATGCTCAAAATGACTAATCGGGTCATTACATTCAGCAGTCTGCGTGGCTCGATTCAGTTAGAGGGTAATTGGTTCTGATAATTAGATTATGTGTTAAAGGGTTTTGAAGGATTAAGGATGGTTGCGGCAACAACTTGGGGTTGATGTCTTCTACGGGTATAGAAGGTGTGGTGTATGCGGTAATGTGCTTCTAAATTGAGTTGAATACACGGTTCTTGGTTGATGACTTCTTCATATTGTAGGTGATTTAGAGTTGATTATAAGTTTTTGTGTTTTCACGAGTTAGCGTGATAGTGGTAGTGCGTTGTGTGGGATTGAAACTTATGAGTTCAAGGTTGTGGTTTAGTTCGAAGGGAAGACTATAAGTTCTTGATGGCATGGATGATTTTAAAAGTTTAAGAGAGTGTTGGTACTATTTTATGTCGCATGAGAAAAGTGCGAATTTTAGAAGATGCATTGTATTTTGACTTGCGGATGCTTGACTAGTATTATGGTGATCGCCTGGTTTTGGACTGCTGAGGTTTAGGTTTTGTTACATGGCACAGAAGATCTACGTGGGTATTTTCCGTAAGATTATGGGAGTATGAGTGATGTATCAACAATTTGAATAGTGGAGTTGATATTGTATATGGAGATTCTGGTATTGATGAGGTTTACAAACTTGATGTCCTCTTAGGCAGACTATTCCTTGATTGCGGATTATGAAGAAATGTTGGGAAATGCATAATCAATGGTTTGTGTTATGGATAGGTTGATATGGCCTTTTGGAAGGTTACCTTATTAGGGATGATCGAAATTGGTTTGAGAACTATTTGTAAGCCTAATGAGAATATATATTCTATATCAGATCGGGTTTGCTTACTCTTACGCAATTTCTACCATAGGTATATCACCTAGCGGAATGGATGTTATTCGTACCTTGATCTATTTTTTGTGTTTCTATTTTATATACTACAAAGGGTTATGAGGAAACTTGATTATTCGCATGCATTTTGTCATTTTGTTTAGGCCTTGTGGGGATATATGTGAGAGATAGCTCTCGTGATATTTATTTTCTTATTGCATCTTAGATGTGCATGCCTTATTTTTAATGTTCAATGCCTATTCGTTTCCCTACAGTTCTATATGTGCATTCTATCGTGCTAGATGTTGAGACAAATCTGATTAGAGAGCACGAGCATTGTGGCTTGATGTGTATCGTTATATGGATTGATATATTTAGGATCGGGTTGCGCGCCCCAACAGAGTTATGTAGGAGACCTTACTTGTGTTTATTTCATGTTTTATTTTCCCTTTGTGGGATGAATTCATGAAATTATGCTTTTTTTATTATATCAGTTGTACTTGTTTGATAGCTCTCGTACCTTACTTTCTTTCTATTTTTGGAAATATTTGAGTTACTACTTGTTTGGTGTACGAACCGCGTTATGTGAGGATCCATGTGGTCTCTGGTGTGACTTGTTAGCTAGGCTACTTGTATTGGCTGAGATAAGGTTTTTGGACCTGCGATTTGACTATTATTAATGGGGCATGGAATGTTTGGAAGAATAATGTTGTACTTTTGCTCAGAATGGTCCTTAGCGGAGGAAAGAGCTCTTTGACTTGGTTATTTTTTAGGTGGTTATGAGTATCTGCATGTTGTCTTTATCATTATTAGTGTTGCAAATGTTCGAAATGAGGTTTCATTAGATATGAGGTATATTACCAGTATTGGATTTTGTAATGAGTAGTTATTGTAGTCGAAAATTATTGTTGTGACAACATGAGTTAAGTGACACATCGTATGGTTTGACCTTGGTAGTGTATTGGTGTTTTGACATAGGTTGTTGGGGTGGACACAATGTATATGTGCAAGGATCAAATCTTATAATGGATTACGGATGTTGGAGACTGAGTTCTATGGTTTATGGACTAAGTTTGAAGTAATGATCTTCAGTTTGGTTGTGTTGTCAGGCTTATATGGATTGGAGTGACATGGGATTAGCCATGGGTATGAGCATGATGAGTTAAAGCGGTGAATTGATGGCTTTGGAACTACTCTTGGCACGTTCAAGGACAAACGTATGTTTAAGTGAGAGAGAATGTAACAACCCGATCGGTCATTTTGAGCATTTTAGTTCAATAGTGTGAGGTCATGAGTAGCTTCATATTGTGTATTATGACTTGCATGTATCGTCAGTTTTATTTTTGAGTCGTTCGGTATTGATTTGGAAGAATGATTTGCATTTTAGAAGCTTTATATTGGAAGAGTTGATCAAGTTTGACTTTTTATTAATTTGACCTTGTATATAATTTTAAAGATTCTGGTTGGTCCAGATGTTTATTTTTGACTTGGGTGTATACTAGGATTTGCATTTGGATTTATCTAAAAGGTTTCGGCATATTTGGTGAAAGTTAACAATTTGAAGGTTTGAAAAGTTCATAGCTTTGATTGGAGTTTAACTTGGATGTTATTGGATTCAGATGGTTGTTCCAGGAGTTAGAATAGGTTCTTTATGTCACTTGGAACTTGCGTGTAAAATTTGGGTTCATTCCGGGTTGGTTAGGCTTGAATCGGTAGCTTGGTTCGAATTTTGAAGTTTATGAACATAAGAGATTGATCTTGATCGATGATACATGGTTTTGATGTTATTATGTGTGATTTAAGGCTCGAGAAGGTCCGTACTATATTTTGGGACCTGTTGGTACGTACAGACGGGATCCCAAGGGGCTCGGGTGTGTTTTAGGATCATTTCGGATGAGTTTATGTTGATGGTTTTCTGATACATCATGTGGTCTTCGCGATCGCGAAAGAGAGGATGGGATAATGATATGTAAGCTAGAGCTGGATTTTTTCCTCTACGCGTTCGTGATTGGAGGATTGTGTTCACGGAACTTGAGTGGTTAAATCATCGTGTTCGCATGAGAAGGTTCACGATCGTGGTTCAGTGTAGGATCTAGGGGAGTTCCTCATCGCGTTCGCGAAGGTCATCCATTGTGTTTATTGCATTCGTGGTTGCTGAGTCGCAAACGCAAAGTGTATTTTGGCAGCGGTTTATTTTTCTTCTATGCAATTGCAAAGGCTATGTTGCGGTCGCGATGCATATAACTGGGCAGTGCTTATAAATACTCTATTTTGAAGGTTTTGGCTATTTTATCACATTTTGAGTTCTAGAGATCGGATTTGGGCAATCTTGGAGGGGATTTTTACGATTTGGATTAGGGTAAGTACTTTTGACTCCAGATTTGATTAATTTTACACAATTCCATCGTTAATTTGGGCATTTGATTAATGAATCTAAAAGGAAAATTTAGGATTTTTGTCTAAACTTTTCTAAGGTGAATAATTGGGTTTTGAACATCAATTCAGAGTCTGAATTGGATGATATTAGTATGGTTGGACTTGTATTCGAATGGATTATTAAAATTTGTCAGATTTGTCGGATTCTAGGGTGCGGACCCATGTTGATTTTTTGGTTGATTTTGAGTGTTTGATCAAATATCCGACCTTTATCTTTTGAGTTCGATTCATATGGCATTATTTGATGTTTTTGAGTTGTTATTATCTAGTTTCTAGCCGCTCAGAGGTTGATTTGTGCGGGATGGCACTTATAGTGTATCGGTTTGGATTGTTTGAGGTAAGTGTCTTGCTTAGATTTGTTGAGGGGACATTTTCTACTAAATTATATTATTTTCTACATGCCGGGTTGATGCATATACAAGGTGACGAGCGTATATAGATGTGCCAGAATTTTCATGCTCGGGAGGAGGAATTATATGTTTTTTGCCCCTTTGTTGAAAGTCATGCTAGGGTATACGACATCTTAAAAAGGATTTAATTTGATGTTTTGACATTCTTTTGCATAAATAACATGATCGTAATATCATGAACCTATATTTGTACATGTTACTATCATACTTGAGGTTCTTTATCCATAATAAGAGATGATGATAGGGTTTTAGGGCTATGTTTAGCACGATGGGTATTTCTATGTGGTTCATATGATGTTGGAAAGATGGGTATTGCCATAAGGTGTGAAATAAAACCGGTCGGTTGGTTGTTACTTGGTGATAAGAATGGGATTTAGGTTCTTGTCATGATTACTCGTTCGTTAAACACTTACATGTTCTCTACCCTGATTTCTATTCATGTTTGTTGTTTCATATGTTACTTTTCTGTTTATGTTCCTTCTGTAGTTACCTCTATGTTTTTCATTTGGCATGTTACTGTTACAACTATGCTTTGACCTTGTCTGTTGTTGTTACTCTTACGCTTTTACTTTATTTCTGCTATATGTTCTTTTCGAATTCATGCTTTACTTATTGCACATGCCTCTATTTGTCACATGATTTGGTTATTAGATGTCTTGACTTGTTTTATGCCTTCGCTTACTACTTGCCTTCACTTGCTATATGCTTTTATTTGTTTTATGCCTTCACTTACTACTTGCCTTCACTTGCTATATGCTTTTATTTGTTTCATGTCTTCACTTGCTACATTATTTCACTTATTACATTCCTCTACGTGATACTTGTATCTACTTGATATACATCCTTCTTCGTTTCATGTTCTACATTTCTTTGCTTAGCCAGATTGGGTAACTTTTTAGATTGCTTGTGTATTTGTGCTTTGTGGAAGCCATGTCTTTGTATGTGAGAAACTAGCTTTGGGGTGCTGTTTTGATCAACTTATTTTTTGGAGTTTGTATTCCTAGTTGAATTCCACATGTTTGGTTTCTTGGTATTACGTTTGTACATTTTTAGAACTTGGTTGTTGTTGAATAATTTCATATTAACCTATATATTTATATTGCGTCGGATTGCACGCCGTAACGGTATATATGAGATCGGGTTACACGCCGCAACGGAGAGATGTATTGATATTATTTATGGGAGATCGGGTTGTACGCCACAACGAAAAAAATGTATTGATATTATAATATGGGGAATCGGGTTGCACATCGCAACAGAAAAGATATATTATTGTTATTCTTGTCTGTTGATTTCGGTTATCATATTGTGTTATGAGACCGAAAATTGATGATATTCTAGGGCTCTTTGTCATTTGTGTTCTTGTTTCATATATTACGTGGTATTTAGTTTCTCTTTCTTGTATTGTTTTCCCTGCTTATTATTTGCACAGGTACATAGTAAGCTAGTTTCTTTAACTTAAAGCCATGTTACTACTTCATCAAAGTTAGTCAAGATATTTAGTGAATACATGGGGTTGGTTGTAGTCATACTATTCTTTTGCATCTTGCGTGCAGATTTTCGTGCTACATAGCTGTGGAAGACGGACCCTTGCATTGAAGACATATCTGTGTTCCAGATTCAAGCTTCTCTTGTTCATAGTAGTTTAGGATTCATCTATATTTGTGTAAACTTCAAACATATATTGTATTTATTCTTCATATCAGTTTGTAAATCTAAATCATCGTTGCCCGTGACTTGTATTATCAATCTCTGGGTTATTGTATAGAAATTTAGTTATTTCACTTATTGGTTTTTATTAAATTTTTTAGAATTGCGTTGACCTAGCAGGTTAGGTTAGTTCTCATCACGACTAGGTGGAATTTGTGGTGACACACTTCTAATAATTTTGTAAACATATACAGCAAGAAATTAATTAAACTTCAAGATAGACAGTGACGCAGCTGTACATGCATATAAGGATTATGCACTAGCTTATTTTGGTAAAACATTTATCCATATAAAATGCATCATTTCAAACTCCAAGAAGAATTGAATAAAATTGTGAGTATAAGACAGTTAATCTCTACATTACCATTTCTTTACAATAACACCGGCAATTAGATTAAAGCAAGATTCGAGTTTTTGCAATATCTTAATGAAGTTATTATTTCTAGCAAAGTTGATATTATCCTATGTAGAACCCCATTAACTAGGAGTTGGTAACTTGTAACGCTATGCAATGATTAATTTCCCATATTTGGAGGATTTTGTATTATTAGACCTTGTCTATTTAAAGATCTTTTCTCTTCATTCTTTCATCAAATAACAAAAACATAAAGATTTTAGTATAGAGAACGGATTCCTTTTCAATGAAAAAACCATGCTCTTCTGAGGCCTCTAACATCTCTGCTGCCTCTGAAGAGATCGACACAAACACGAAGAAGACGAAAGGTAAAGTTATGGACTTGGGATCTGAATTGATGCCACATGAATTATCATCTGCTAGTGCACTTCTTGATCTTAAAGTCCATAATGGTGCCTCAAATCTTGAACTCAATCTTTTAAATTCAACTTCTAGCATGAAAAATTTGGCTCCTACTGAGGCAACGCCTAATAAGCAAATGCCTTCCTTGGAAACTAGGGTTTTCTCTTGCAGCTTCTGCAATAAAAAATTTTCAACTTTTCAAGCCCTAGGAGGACATCAAAATGCTCATAAACAAGAGAGAGATTTGGCTAAAAGGCCAAACCGACTTGTTGATGTTGTTTCTCCTTTTGGCCCTCCTAATTATCACCCTTACTATAATCCCTACTCAAGTTGCACCACACATTTGCCATTTTATGGTTCTTTTACTAGTAGATCATCCCATAGTGTTCAAGGTGATTCTTCTGCTATTCATAAGCCTTCTCCCTACAATCCATGGTCTTTTTTTTCAGGTTATAATTATCGATTTAACCCCAAAAAGTGGTCATCATCAAGCTCATCACCTTTTAGGACAGAAAATACTCTTGGAATTGGTGGTGCTCCTTTGGAGAATTCCCTCAAGTTTGAGAACAAAAATAGTGCAAAGGGTTTCAGTATAAGGGATTCACCAGTTAAGGTTCACGAGAATCGTGGTGGAAACAATAAAAGGAAGATGGGACTGGGAGAGGAAGATGCAGAAGAGAATGAAGAAGAAACCAAGATAGATTTGGATCTAAAGCTTTAATTTAATTTGTTGTTTTGAATTTTTTTCTATTTCATATGGAGTTCTTATTTTTTGCATTGCTTTTATTAAACGTGTTATTTCGTTTTGTTGTCACTTTCCTTTGAATCCATTGAATCATTCTCTTTACCTTTTGCTCCTTTTTTGGATATTTGAAGCAGCTGAATGTTAGAACAATGAGATGTATGTCCTTCAGAATATTACTTAACTATATTATAAAACAGTGACTTTAAGGTCAATTGTAATATCTCGGATAAACGTACCAACCCCTACTAAAAATAGGTGTGCAAAATGAACAAAGTATTCAGATACATTTTTGTGTCTGTTTTGGTAACTAGCCTTGTATAAGTCTAAACCATCATTCCCATCTGTAACAAGACAAATCTTTAAATTGAAACTAGGGTGTACAAAGGAAACCGACAAATCGCACCAATCCGATAATCCGAGTCAAACCGAGAAAAAAAAACCGACTATGGTTTGGTTTGATTTGGTTTGGTTTGGGAAAAAAAACCCGACCATAATCGGTTTGGTATGGTTTTAAATAAAGAAAGTCAAACCGAAACCAAACCAACCCGACATTACATATATAAAAATTTTAGATATATTTAATATATAAATATACATATTGTGATGTAATTTATAAATATTTCTTAAATTTTTTTCATAATTTTATCTTTTAAGGCATTATTTCAAGGTTGGACTTAGAACTTTTGAATGTTCCAATAAGTTTTATAGCAATTAACATTAGTAAACTAAATAATGCTAACAAAAGCATCAAATCAATATTAATGCTAACAAAAGACATTCAATTAAATTCTATGAACGAGAATGTATTGAATATTTATATTTTGTTTTGCAATAATTTAGATAAAAATGCATAACTTATTTTTATTTTTTCTTTAGTGTTTAGTCATGTAATTAATACTCCCTTATTAGTCTACTTATTTTATCATAAATTATTATTTTCAGATTATGTTTATTTTTATTATGGTTTTTTAATTAGCAATATTTTATATTACATAATTTTATTGTCTTTATTGTTGAATATTTTAGGATAATTCCATGACGCATCTATTTTGTATTATTTTCTTGGAAAATATTTATATAGTTGTATCTTACTAGGATTAAAAAATATTTAGAGCATAATTTATATATTTTGTTCAGTAACGACCTGACCGGTCGTTTTGAGTACCAGCGCTCCGTTCAGCAGTCGGAGGCCATGAGCAGCTTTATTTCGGGTATTATGACTTATTCGCATGGTCGGAATTTAAATTCAGGAAGATCGGAGTTAAATTTAGATGAAAATTCTCATTTGAGAAGCTTAAAGTGAAAGAATGAACTAGGATTGGATTTTTTAGTACACGACCTCGGAATCAGGATCTGAAGGTTCCAGTAGGTTCGTATGATGATTTCGGACTTGGGCGTATGCCCGGATTAGGTTTTGAATAACCCGGGAGCGTTTTGGCGCCTATTGTGGAAGTTGGCATTTTAGAAGAAATTTCATAAGTTTGGTTTGAAGTGCATTTCGGTGTTATCAACATCCGTTTGGAATTTCGAGACTGTGAATAGTTCCGTATAGTGATTCTGGAGTTGGGGGCACGATCGGAAGTGAATTCGGAGGTCCGTAGACCATTTTGAAGGCAATTGGCTAAGGATAGAAAGTTAAAGGTTTTTGGAAAGTTTGACCGGGGAGTTGACTTTTTGAAATCGGGGTCGAAATCAAATTCTGAAAGTTGGAGTAGGTCCGTAATATCAAATATAAATTGTGTGCAAAATTTGAGGTCAATCAGACGTGATTTGATAGGTTTCGGCATCGGAAATAGAAGTTGGAAACTTCAAAGTTCATAAAGTTTGAATTGAGGTGTAATTCATGAATTTAGCGTTGTTTGATATGATTTAAAGCCTCGAGCAAGTCCGAAATGTGTTTTGGGATTGGTTGTTATGTTTAGTTGGAGTTCCGGGGGCCTCGGGTGGATTCTGGTTGGTTAACGGATCTAAAGTTGGATTTTTTTTTGAAGAGCTGGGCAGCTGGTATCTGGTATTTCCGCTTCTGCGGAAATGGGACCGCAGAAGCGGATCCGCAGAGGTGATAGGGTGGACCGCAGAAGCGGATTCGCAGAGGCGATAGGGTGGACCGCAGAAGCGATTTTGATCTGAGGCTCGAGGATCGCAGATGCGGTCTAGATTCCGCAGAAGCGGGACCGCATCTGCGGAGGAGATGATCACAGAAGCGGAAAGGTTGGCTTGGGTAGGAATCGCAGAAGCGGTTTCTGGACCGCTTAAGCGGGACCGCTGATGCAGTTTGAATTCCTCTGAAGTGGAAATTGGCTACAGCTCGGGGATCCGCAGAAGGGGATTTTTGTCCGCATAAGCGGGACCGCAGAAGTGGTCCCTGGACCACAAAAGCGGAAAGAGCTGGGGGCAGAGTGATGTTTTAAAAATTCGATTTTGGCTCATTTCATTTCATTTTTCTTCCATGGGAGCGATTTTTGGAGCAACTTTGAGCGTCATTTTCGTCATCAAGCATGGGGTAAGTGATTTCTACTGGTTTTGTGTTAAATACATTGATTATGTATGAGATTAATCTTGGAAATTAGAGTAAATATTGAGGTTTTG